>VXAL01016787.1:131668-176659 GCA_013399475.1 Chauna torquata
TTTTTTTTTTTTTTTTTTTTTGGAAGAAAGCAAACTGAGCACTACTACCAATTATTGAACAATCTTGGCTGGTTAAATGGTAAACCATTATTTACAGGAAACCTTTGCAAGGAAGAAGAGACCCTCAAGCAGAGGAATTGGCTTTTGTTTGTCCCATAAACTCCTCTTCAAGAGCAGCACTAAATTGGTATTTCCTTCTCTGAAATATGCCTCCCAGCACGACTTCGTGAGCATGCCAAAATAAGAACCGAAGTTAAAAACACTGAAGTTGATGCTCTGAGAGTGCCCAACAGGTCTGTACCCACCACACCAGGCAGCAGCGGGAGGAGGTCCTGGGCAAGACTCCTTCCATCTTCTGGAAGCTCTCGGCACATGGTGCCACCAGACCATTCCCCTCCAGGGCAGGAGCCTTCTCTTGCCACCAACCACTTAAATTAGTAATCCGGTGAATATCTCCGCTGCATATTGAAAGCCCAAGATCTAAATATGCATGACGGGGCAGTGGCTTACTAATAGTTTTTGGAATAGAGCATTTTTCACTTCATCTTTTTTTTGGTGAGAGTGGACAACAGTAGGCTGCTGAGAAACTGAATTAAAATCAAAAGTAGGCTAAATGAGGCTTTCAAGTTACGGAACAGTAGGCTGGAACTGACCTGAACAGCCTCAATTCTGCCCCTTTTTATACTTGCAGTTTCCACAGTCTTCACTTGCACAACTGCATATTTACTTTCTACAGGGCTCCCTTCTCATTTTTGTTCATCAACCTGCTGCTTCCTACCATTTGAATGCTCCATTTCAAAACCCCATTTCTATCATTAATTTAATCAGCACACCTTACTGAGGTGCCTGAGAATAACACAGATAGAAGCCTGTTACATGCTGCTGACAGATCGTTTTTCTCAGCCTATGTACATAATCTTAAGACCTGAAAGAACATTACCATATCACCAGTGTAGAAGGATGAGACTGATGCTGTGTTGTCAGGCAACCGACTGCAAACTAAATATCGCTCTTCCCAACACGCGTATCTCTCAAGTTCATTAAATACAGGAACTACATAAAAGGAGTTATGTAACAGAAAACATAACCACCAGGTTTTCAGAAATCAGTGCAGCAACAAAAGCACATTTGCAGATCCAGTTAGCCAAGACCGAATCTCTCATGTTGGCTATGAATACTCTTCTATGAAGTATACAATCCCTAACAAGCATGACTGTCTCACTGCGTAAGCTCAAATGTAACATCAAGTTCAAGGATTTCTTGTGGAGTTGGTGCTGGTCGGACAACTGTCCCAGTGCTCCCACTACAGCCTAGGACCACTTGGCCCGTGGTCTCAATCCAATTCATACAAAAACTGTAAATTCAGAGTGAGATTTTCTTCCTTTCATAGCAGTGAGTTGCAGAAGCAGGTACAAAGGACCAGAAATGAAACACCTGAGTGTTACAGGAAACAAATGAAATAGTTTGCATGTAACCTCCATTGAATGCCAGAGAAACTGAAGATGGCAAACTGTAGCACCAATTTTAAAAAAGCACTCGGAGGACAATCCAGTGAAATACAGTCCAGAACCTCAGGCTTCCACAGCAGGCAAACTGCCAGAAGTGATAAGGAGAATTTAAGGATACATGCATAAACAGAACATACGGAGGAAGAGTTAACACTGTTTCTAGAAGAAAATCAGAACTCACAAGCTACTCGTGTTCTTGGAAGGAGTACTGAAGCATATGGACAAGGAATATATATGCTTGATGTAGTCTCACTGGATTTCCATAGGGCTTCTGATAACATTTATCATTGAAAGTTCTTATAAAAGCAATCTGCCAGGGAACAGAAAGATGCAAGTTGAACTGCTTAAGTGTTCAGCTAAGAACCATACAAAAATAAACCCATCATCTACTCCAGGAACCCTCCAGCGTGGTCCCACTGCTCTAGCTGCAATCATGTAGAGATCATAGCATAGATTTCTGCTAAAGGCTGAACTGTTCAAAATATTCATAAATCATCCAGAGAATGGGTGAATACCAAGATGACAAAGCCTGCTTATGTTACTAAAACATCTATTACAATAAAAACATAATTTGACTGCAGAGAATTGCAGAGGGTTCTCACTGTGCTGGGTGATTCTGATAAAACAGCAGATAGAATCCCAGACTGATAAATGTAAAGTAATGCATGCAGAGAGAGATGATCCTAACTTTTTGCACACAGTGATTGACTTTGAAATAGCTATTACCACCCAGGAATGAGATTTTGAAGTTATAGACTATTCTGTAAACACATCAACTCAGTCTTCATTAGCAGTTAAAAAAAATCAAATGCTAGGAGTTATTAACAAAGGAATAAGCACACTCCCTTTTCTCCCCATCATAACAAAGCTGTCACATTAGAAAAAGTACGGAAGACAGCAAAGCCAATCAAAGAAATGAAACGGCTTCCATCCAGACGAACAGCTAAATACAGCAGTACTATGTCTGGAAAAGAGTAAGTAAGAGTACGATGAAGATCTTTAAGATACCAGAAGCCATCAAAAAGGTAGACAGGAAACAAGTGTTCAATAGCTTTCATAAGACAAGAGCTATGGGATGTCAAATGAAATTGCAACATGTAATTACACTGTAGAACACGTTGCCTTAGGATATAAAAGTTTACACAGGTTCAGAAATTAAGTGGAGTACTGGAAGCGTGAGGGAAATGTTAGTAGGTGCTTATCTTGCTCTTCAGTATTCTCCTAAGCATCTGTTCGTGCACTGCCACAATCAGACTTTACGTTTGGAAAACTGTATGAATTATGCTATACTGGGCCAAACAGGTATACTACAACCCACCTCACAGCACACAGGAACTGCATTCTGTAACAAATTTAACTTAGATGAAGCATTACTGTATATTCTGAGCAGTTTACAAACAAAAAAAGAAGCCTAGATGACTCTCAATACAGAATCTTATCCTCTGCACCACAATCACTTAACAGACCCTACCCAGCTGTAAGTTACACAGCCACAAACCATCAGAAAAGTCAGCGCAAAAGTAGAGGCTGCAATAGTTTTGTCAACAGTTTTGGCAGAGTATATTAAGAAATTAACCACAAAGAAAACAGTAAAGGTAAGATCAAAAAAATTCATTCTGATCTGGAAACATTAAAGGCCTAAAACAGGAGATAATTTAGTACCAGCTCCAGATTTTGCAGCTTTCCATACCAGGTTCTTCCTGTTACCAAGAAGAGAGGGTCGTTCCTTGTTTTATTGCTATTTACTGCTTTTGAAAACACGTACAGGAAAACGCCACTGCCGAATTCTTAGATTACTTGTTTCCAGGATTAACACAGAAACAACAAAGGTTCTCAGCCTTACTCTAATTCTGGAGCCAGAGATAGCACCATCTGCTTTGACAGCATAGCTACATGCAGAAGATAGTTCCCAACTTGTGACAGCTTGTTCAGGTTGCTTGTAATCAACTCAAGGTAACAATTTGCTTGCTCAGCAATCCAGACCTGGGCAGCCCTAGTATGACTACTAGATAGGAAAACCAAGGCACCAGAACAAATATTTATTGACTGACCCAAAACAAGGCTGGTAGAAGGAAGAATATAACTTCATTCCTGTATTTAACAGCAACTCTCAACTTTCTGCACAGCAGCCACGTAACTTCCCAACCGAGGGAAAAGACTTCACTCCTGTATCCTGCCGTACGTAGAGTAGGCTTCTTATGGATTTGACTCATTTGAGAGGGCGTAGTTCAGGCTACCTGTGCAAAAGTCAAAGCATGGAACGATATAACCCGCAGTTCAGACAACTTGTGATTTATTTCCGGTTCCATCACCGCCCTGCTGCACTGCCTGGAGCACCTCCTACCTCACCTAGCTAAGCATGGCTTCGCATCCCATCCTCTGCCTCTCAAGTAGTGATCTCAGCAGGCTTACAGCTCTTCTGGGTCAGGGATTGTGTCTTTATGCTCTGCAGCACCACTGCCTAGCGCAGCTGGGTCTCCGTTATGGTGGAAGCCCCTTGGCCTACGTCCAACGCAAAGAGGACATGATGAGGAAGCCCTCACATATGCAGAGGGAGGAAACTAAGGTAAGGGCCAGGGACTAAAGGTAAACAAAAATTCTCTTTAGTTACACACGTGGAATATTCCTGACACAGAAAAAAGGCTCCACCTGCAAGAGAGAAACCGTCCAAAAATATAAAGGAAACCTAGATGGTTGTGTAACCGCTGCAGTGTCAGCAGGCAGGTCCCACTGCAAGCACAGACTCTTCTGCCAACAGTAGGCCACATGGCAGGGTGAGTGTGAAGGTCACTGAACACTCCGTGAATTTTCTCCCCCTCCTGAAACACCTGGGCTGAATAACTCTGCACCTGAAAGAAAAATGATAATTCAGTAGCCATCCAACTTCCCTCTTCTGTGGGGGATGCGTGGAGCACACGGCACAGATCACCAGAGTACAGCATAAAAGCAGACAAGCAAGCCCACCTGTTTTCCAGGCTCAGGCAGGGCATTTGCAGGACAAGTATGAAGAAGGGGGAGCAGAACCGGTTTATTCACAGGTCAGCTTTTTATTTCAATATAAAAGAGAGCACAATGGAGAGCTTGAAGCATTGAGGAAAGGTCAGTATCTAACCCTATCTTCACAAAGCTGTGCAAGAATTATCACGAGGCACCTTTAAGAACTTTTGCCTATGATTTCTGTGGAATAAGGGACACTCCTCTGGAGTGTTTGAAGAGGCAATGAGTAGCAGAAAAAAATATAAGTAGGCTTCATGCCATTGCATGTCTTTTTTTTTTTAAAGAAGCACTTTCTGCAATTAATTTGAGCAACAATCTCTAAAAAGGCTTTCAGCAAGAAAGATCTTTGAAAGCAGATGTTACAACTGGGCAAACAGAAGAGTGTTTACAAATATTTATGATTTATTTATAGACACATGCAAGCTGAATATTCTCCCTAAAAAATTTTGACAAATTTAAACAATGAAGCAGTTTTTTGATATGCACATTAGACACTTCGGGGGTTAAAGCATATTCAAGGAAAGAATAAAAGGTAGCACACAAGGGGCCATCCAGTCATCCAGCTAGAAGAAATGTTGCATTAGAGGACTTAAGCCACTGGTCCCACCAATAAGTACACACTGTTGTTATGAAATATGGTAGTATCTTTTAAGACAACTTCAAATCACTCCTTTTGTATTTCTTTTTTCCAAATAAATCCATTGTTTGACAAATTAGTTCACTAGAGAAGTGGGTATTTACATTAGGAGAGCTAGAGGTTTAAATACAAGAAATGTTTGCAGGAAGAACCCTTGTGGATGGTTTAAACACTAATACTGGGTAGGAAAAAAAAAATTAAAAAGAAGAAAAAAGGTAAGGCCATTAACAGCTCTAACATCTCCCAGAACATTCCCCTGTATAAGTGCAGGAGAATAAGGATGTGGAAATAAACAAGGAAATGCTCACAAAGTCTGTGCTAGATTCACGTCAGGAATGAGAGGGACAGAGCAGAGATCTGGATTTTTGCTGCGTCCTTGAAGTCAGCCCTATGAGACTACGCTTCAGTTTCTTCTTCAGATTTAATAGGTTTCCGAGGGACAGCCTCAGGAAACCTGCTATAAAAAGTAGGGACTTTGATTACATTACTGCCAATATTTTAGGTTTAAAAGACAGACATGGGAGCTCACTCAACCTTACTACAAATGAATACCACAATTTAAACTGTATTGTCAATATACAGCAATATCCCTTTTAAATAACAAGACAACAGCACAACTTTTTGATCTCTAAAATACATTTATGTATACAAACTATTTAGGATAAAATATTTTTTAAATTCAACCTGACTTGAATTCAAAAGCAAAGTTTCATTACTTCAACAAGAGCAAGACCAGATGATAAAACCATCATAGGACCAAGCTGTGCCTGGTTACATCACTAAGTGCTTCTCCACTGCTGTAGCTTTATGTTATAGTGACAGATGAAGCCATCCTCCATTGACAAGCTCTAGAACCAAAGCTGCAGCATGAGTCTCTCTGTTCTCAGCCGCTCCAGAAATCAAACTAAAACCAAGAGCCAAATTTTTCAGTTTGCATATTCTGCGAAGAGATCAGGCAAGGCCTCTGATTTGAGCTCCCATTAACTTCTCTGCACTCCAATGGCAAACTAATCCTGTAATCTTAAGTCAATTTATTAGTTAAGGCATTAAATATTTTGAAAGAAAAGTATTTATACAAACACACACGGAATCCCCAGTCATATTACTGCGCAGTGCCTTGTGTAAGCATGTGTGAAGGAATGCACATTTTACACTGTGTAACAAATCACATCTAATTGAAACGAGTCTACCTCTATTTTGTCTAAACCAGCAGAGACGGACATAGCTAGCTTTCAGTCAGTCCGGGTGTCCGGGCAAGAAGCCACCGCAGGCAATGCTTTTAGTGCAGCCCATTTCCACACCAAGTATGACAACAGCATGCCTTTATCCTCAAGTCCAAGTCCTCTGTAGATTAAATTTTGTAGAGGTTGTACAGAGCTCCTGGCACAGCTAAACCAAGCAAAGCACAGAGCAGAAATAAAATAATGGGATTTTACAGAGTGTTTCTCGAACTCTGGTCTACCTCAATACATTAAGTCTGCTTCTTACTGTTTAAACGGACAGCAACACACCATCCCATGGCCCACAGGAACCAAAGGTCATCTGGTATATCAGGGAAAAGGCACATTTTCAACATTTACAGTAATTAGGTCATCTCCACACTGGAAGACCTTTCCCGTGCAGCCCAACACCCAAAATGCATAAGGAAAAGGCAATCAGCACTAACACTAGGCCAGCCTCGCAGCATCACAAGGTTTGCAGCTGCTCATCACAATGTGCTCCAGCTCAGCTCATGAATGAGAGTCTGATTTTGTTTCCTGTAGGCTTAAACATACACCTCCCCCAACAAAATCAGGTTTTACATTATTTTCAAAACACCTGATGACTTTTTTTTTTTATAGCAATGGAAAAGCAAGTAAACCTGGGAATTTTAAGGACTGTTTCAAAGGCAGTAAATGCAAGAGCTGAAGATAAAGATCTACTTCTAGAAGCAAGTCAGTTTTACACTAAACATCCCTTTTTCTCCTTTACCTCCCATTTCATCCCTTTTCCTGCCCCTCACCCTTCCAATTCTCCTAAAATGAATCCACATCGAATGTATAAAGCAGTTGAATTCATTAACATTTAAGTTTGTTCTTGCAGATAGTTATGCCTTATATAGAATAAGCAATGAAGTGAGAGTATTTCAAATACAAACTGCTGAAAGAGTCCTCTTGTTTTGAGAACAGCGCCAGTAATATGCAAATATGGCAAAAGGACTCCATTTAAGTAAAAACTCCTCACCTCTTATGTCAAATCACAGCTTTTTCCTACTTAGCCTCTCAACATGAGTGTTCTTCATGTGAACTTGTGATCTAAATAAAGTATCTTGCTTTTTTACAACAACGGGCAAAAAGTTATACAAATGTACGTGAAAGCTGAATAGTCTTGTAACACACAATTACAGCTGTCAATGTTTGAAGTGCCCAAAAATGTACAAAACATATCAAATCATCAAATGACCTTCCAATTTGCTATCACTACTACTTTACCTTCCCATACTGCAATTCACACTATTCTTTTTAAGTGCCTGTATTGGTTTGGGATTTTTTTGTAGGACATGAGGGGAACAAGGTGTTACGCTTACAGTTTAATGCAGAGGGGTTGACATTACAATCATGTGTACCCTGAAGAAAGTACCATAACCAAACTTGTTCAACTCTGGACTGCAATCTGACACTGACTTCCTATGTGCATTTGGGGGAGTCCTTTAACCTCTTTCTACCCCACTTATGCCACCTACCAGACATTTTACTTATGCTCTAATGCTGCAAGTTACTGACTTTTAAAGGGAAAACCTGCATTACTGGAAATGTTCAAAGCTACAAGTACTCCCCCGCCTTTCAATTCTCTGAAGAGGTACAAAGTCTGGACTGAAAAAGGGACATTCTAGAAGCAGGCAGACGAGACCGCCTCTATAGGTGAGATTGCTACAAATAAATGGGAATGCTGGGGGAAAAAAAACGAGGCAATGGAAGACACCAGACATTAGATGCAATACATATCCTAAAGGCTATGCAAAAATAACAGCTTAACAAACCATACCCTTTGGAAAGTCGCCATAGTGTTACCAAGCAAAAAAGGCCACTCTGGGACCAGTTTTACCCATAATACTTGTCTGTAGTTCATTTACCTGATGAATCTAAATTACATAGCCTTCCCCTGTGATTTCAGCCTCCTTCAACTTAGCTTGATTAGTCTTTCCAGCACTCCTTATTTAGTGGTTCAGACTGGCTGCGCCTAACTCACTGGTTCAGTAACAGTGTCAAGTCACCTATCACATACCCGAGAGAAAAAAATTAGAGTCCAATGGCACAAAGGCAGACACTAAGTGAAGCAAACACAGTGACAAAGATATAAAAAAAAGTCTACAAAATCTACAGCTTTCACGCTAGTGTAATTGATTGGAGAAGATTACTTGCCAGAATCTAACAGGTAATTCTACCATGAGCAATGGAAATGAAAAACCTACAGAAAAAAGCTACGCTTACAGCACGTGAATGATTTTACTTGCCAAAGAAATGCAGTGTTCCATAGCAACTAAAACTATTTCTTTGAACTGCTGTAAATGCTAGCTTTTACATTTGTAATTATGGTATGCCAATACTAATTTTAGTTTGATTTGATGAGGATCCCTGTATTTGTAGAAGGGACAGCTCAGACCATCAGTAGCACATGCATTTCTTTTTCCTGCAGGAAGTGAAAGGATTATTTTAAAATACCCTTTTCACACATAAGTAGACAAAATAATTGAAATAAAAACTGATTATGTAAGACCCCTAATTAACCCATTTGTCACCAACCCATCTGTTACCAACCAGTTTGGTCAATTCATTATAACAACCGCCTCATTACTTTTAGCACAAATTACAAGAAGTACAAAGCTTTAACACCGTGAGGCAACAGAAAACGTTCCTTCCTTGCAGAGAAGTTCCTAGCTGCCTAGAAAAATCAATTAGCTGTGCAGACTGCTCAGTAGATCATTCACTCCATCTTTAGGCAGATGAAAGGATTGCAATGCTATTGGGTTCCCTTCTTCCTCCCCTACTCTACCAAGTGTTGGAAACCCAGACTGCTAGAGATACAAGAGGCGTTATGACGTTGCTTGTCTCACGAGCTGAAAGCTTATCATTGAACATCTCACATTCAGAAATAAAATTAGACGTCCAACAGTGAAGCCTTTCTAAAGCGACACTACTCAAGAGCACTGAGTTTCAGCTAAGAACTTTAAGCAACAGTGAACCTGAAGCTACTACAAGTTTCCAGACTCCAGCCTGATAGGTCTCTGTACTCACTCAAGCCACCAGAAGTTACCACTGAGTTAGTTCACTCAAAAAACTAGATCCACACCAAAAAAGGCAAAGTCAGAACATCCTCAGAGGCACCTTAAAAATCTAAACAAAATAGCTTGACAAACATTAAAGTTTTACTACAGACGAAGCAAACTACCTCATTCATTATTTACTGAAAGTAATGTACTTACCTTGTGTTTACCTTTTACTACCAAGTCCTTCATTAACAGCTGTGTAAAAACTGAACAATGATACAGAACTATTTAATTCATTTAAAAAAATAAGCATGTAATGGTGTTTTGTTGTTGTTGTTTTTTAAAGAAGGCTGACAGAACAAGTAAACAGATAACAGAATTTTGAATGCATGTTTATGAACAGCTTTAAACAACACAAAGACAATATCCAGCACAGTAAACATCCAAAAAGCTACATCATGGAACACCACAGAAGAAAATAAAATCACCTGAGGAAAGCAGCACTTTGTTTTGGGAAACACTCTCATATAACTTAACTGAACATTGCTATTATACTGCGTTGCTTTAGGTCACTTTAGCACTATGTGCAGCAATATAACCCATGATTACATCGAGCAGATAAATGGGCTTACATGGAGCTATTTCCTGGTATTCCTCATTTGGATAACACACGTTTTCTTCAGTTACCGTAAGACACAAACATTAAGTCTTATTCGTAAATCCATTTACAGAAACATAAAAATTGAATGCTCCAGTAAGAACCTAATTTTTGTTAAATGTGTTCTCAGAACTCTCAATTCTCTCAATTAAAATATCCCTAATTCCACAACACACAAACCTGCACAGAAACGCCCCCAACCAGACTGGAAGCCACACCACTCATCCAAATTATGTCAGATTGATCCCTCCCTCTCTGCCCTTCACATTCCTGACAGGGAGGAAGAACACAGGGAGCCCAAAATTTGACTAGGCTTTACCTGTTATTTTAGAAACAAAAAAAGCACACAGAGAAATCCTTAATTGACTGAAAACTGTTTATACAAAAACAGTCTGGGGGAGAAGAAATGCTTTATACTTCACAGCTATAGATCAGATCACAAATAAAAAAGAAAAACCACGCAGCCTCACAAAGTACTGCCAGTAAGTAGCAAAGCGCACTTTTACAAACGGAGGTCACAAATAATAGCCTAATTAAATCATTCGACTATGATCAACATTTGAGTCAAAAATTGTATCTTCATGCTGAGAAGCAAATAAGACAACTAAGTTCATGGACACTTTATTATTATAAGTCATCTAACATTTAACAAAATGAATATCACATTTTTATGCTCATGCATACAGACAATAAAGCCTGCACAACAGGAGAAGGAAAATCCAAAGCCTGGGAAAGAAACATCCGGAGAATAAATGAATCTAGTGGCCTGCAGCCACAGTCAGTGCTAGGGAAATGCAACTATTGAAAGGCTAATTAGAGATGAGGGAAGTGGTACAGTTGGGGGAAGGTAAGGAGGAGAAAAAAATTTACAGCAAACAGCAGTGTTGAGGAAAACAAAAGCGAATCAGGCTAAAGCCATTAAAAAAATCACAACTGTGTGCTGAAACAGCAGTTATGATAAACGTCACAGATGCTGCATGATTGCAAATGGACAAGATCACAATTCATGAAGTCTAGTTAGTGAAAGACCAACATAATTCCGAAACATGTCTAAGGAAAAGACAGACACTGCCCCATACGCACTTTTTAGTTTTCTGGGGTGGTTTTTTTTTTTTTTTTGGTTGGTTTCTTTCGTTTGTTCTTTAAAACACTATTGGGAATCCCTGATTTTTATTAAAAAGGCTGAGCTAGCTCTCCATTATCTGGTACCAGTTGTTAATGCTATGTAATTTAGAAAGCCTTTCTGAATGCTGCTTTGGTTAAAAAGAAACTCAGTGAAAGGTTCCCTATTTCACTGTGCCTAGAAAGTTCACATGTTGACTGTGAGAAATACTTCTTGTCAAGCCTCAATTTTGCATTTCATTTCACATCAGGAGCTCCAAAATGCAGGTTTAATCACAAAGCCTGACTGGCAGCATCTGTGAACACAATGCATCCTCATGGAGCCAATGAATTCTCCCTGTCTGTTTTAATTGGGGTTTAAGCATGAGAAGAATTTTGGATAATACCTATAGCATGTTAAAATCTTTAATCAGTAAACAGAAATGGGAGCAGCTCTTTCCAGCACAGAGTTCATTCTCTGGGTGCAATTTTAGACAGGCTGAGGAGACGTTCCCCTACTAACGTTACCCTGAGCAGATTCTACTGAAGAATGGGGTCAAACACAGCACATACGTAACACAAGAAGAAAGGCTCCACTGATTAAAGTTTACCCTGGTTCTCATGCGTACCTTGTGCAAGCTTCTTTCTTTGCTTCTACTGTGCTTGAACCTATACCTCGGGGCTCTTATCCTAGAAGAAATACAAGATAGAAAATACACATCATACTGTAGATTATATAGCCCAACAGGTATCTTTATGTAGGCTAATTTTAGTGCCTCTCAAACAAGAAGGCTTTGCTGTCACTTCCACAGAGACTGTTTCCCAGACAGATTTAAATGAGGAACAACTTAAAAAGTTCTAATTTAGGAAAAATTCCTGCCAACTGTTGCAATTCCACCACATGCCAGCTGTACAGTGCTAACCTACCTCGCCCCTTCGTTACTTTTCACATCTTTCAGATTCTTGCAGACTATCACAACCCATTGCCACTCTCGCACATACTTAGCAAAGGTCTATACAAGCATCTGTTGCTGTGTGACCAACTGCAGGGCAAACCCACCGGGCAATCTAACCCCACGCTTCGAACTAAGATGGATGCACCAGAGCTAGTATGCAAAAATAAGCTAAGCAGCGAGATAGTTGCAGCTGCATAGGTCTCAGCCCAGCCTAACTTTCTCAGAGCCCAGGCAGGATGCTTGCAAACATCAATGAACCCAGCACTCTGACAGCTGAACTGCTACCAGGACCTGGTCTTGCTACACTGGATTTAGCTTAGCTCTAGTTCCACGAATCATACTCGCATCTTGCTGTGTTATATAGTCTGTAGAATTCCAGCCCTGAGAAGAGTGCAATTTCTTTTAACCATTTAATGCCTTTTTACCCCCAGGCTCTTCCTACACTTACCTACTCTTCTGATAACCATAATTTTGTCAGCTCTGTAGGGATGAAATGCCCCGATCGGAGGCCAAGTTCTAGCAGCAGAGTCACCCATCGGCTGCAGCAGGAGACTGTTCTTACAGTTAAATCACCTCTCCACTTACTGCCTTCTCTTTGCCCTCCAGGAACATTGATATCTTTGGGAGTTGATAACAGTTTCACTGGTAAAATCCAGGTACTTTTGGTTTTAAATACATCCATCTATCAACATCAGAATCTGAGCAGTTCTTTTGAAGAGAGGCCAAAGAGTTTCTCATTTGTCTTGAACCTTCCACCGTTAAGAAGCTGATGCAATTCATTTGAGGCTCACTCAGAGAGCAGTTTTCATGCCTATCCACAAGCACGACAGTTTTGCAGATTCGTCTGTTCCTGCTTTCAAGAATTCAGCAATAAGATGAAGCAAAGAAAGAAGAGTGCATAGACGAAACACAAAAGGGGACAGAATAAAACAGCACTTTGCAGCAGAGGCAAACTACCAGGGAAAAAAATCATATTTCATCCCAGGACTGTGCAGGTCAAACATTTGTAGGTGGATTCCTCCCCTCCCCCCAGCTGAAAAAACTAAAACTTTGGAAAAACAAACACTCATTCTCCAGTCCTCACCTTAGGTGGACTGAAGAGACTTCCTCTAGATCTGCGTTAAGCTCCAGTACTCCATTTCCCAGTTCTCAGCCACAGAAGTGTTTTCTAGCCTCTGATATCACTTTCCTCCATTCACTTTCCTCCAACCCTAACAGTTCAGAATGCCTTTTTTTCTAGATCTGGAGTTCTGTCCTGTGTTCCAAGATTTTATCCCATCTGAATATCTAGCTACAGCTCTAAACGTTGAATGTGTTTAACTATTTTCAACATCTGGTTTCAGATCCCTCTGCCTTAAAACAAGACAAAACAACTGCTACCACCCCTGCCCCAAGGAAACAGCATGGTTTTTCTCATTCACTTTTGCAGCTTAGCATCCCTGCTTGGGATGCTTTTAGGAGATGGCTACAGAAGAGCTGCATTTAAGAGGACAGTATCTATACAGCACAGTACCACCCACCCAGACAAGCACACACAACTGTTCAAGTCACCACATGCAGGCAGCAGGGTTTCAAACAAGCATGCATTTTAAACAGGATGAGCACGAGCACACAGGCATAGCAGGCATGGAGGGAAGTCAAGAGCACAATCAGAAGGAGCACAAAGCCTAAGGAGCAAGTGCTGGCTGATCAGTTAGGGAGCCGCCAAAGAAGTCACCTCTTTCCTGTCTTATTCCCCTCTTGTCCATTTTGAGGACAACTTGCTTTTCTGACACTTAATACAGCACATCATGATAGCTGCTTGATATGAGCTTCAGCACCTCCTCCATCTTTCATTTTGGTGAAGCAGTGATTATCATTAGAGATCCTGGATGTGCTCCAGTTTAACTGAAACCCATTTCTTCATCCAAGGACCAAGTTTTTTTATGGCAGTCAGAAATATATTAGCTACCTAAAAGGCAGGAGAGAGAAAAACACTTTTAAGGTGTCGTCGGATCAGACGGACGAGTCATGACATACACCAATATGGTTAAATCACGCTCATTTTATTACCCGAATAGCGACATTCTTGTACTTTTCGTAGCATGCGGAAGCAGCGCTGTAATTGGTGGCACGGCCGGTGCGTGCGGCCAGCACGCGCTAATTCTGCTACACTGATTGGGTCTGCATTGCCCAGCACGCGCGAGGCAAAGCATTCTGATATTGGTACTTAGTTTCTTCTGCTGCTTTCTTCCCATGCTGGAGGAGCTGATTTTGCAAATTGCAACAGTGCCTTAGTCCCTGTTTTTTACCCTCCAAGGTCAGTTCAGTAACATTCCCATGAGACCTCCCCGCATTCCTCCCTGTAGCTTGGGTTGCTCGTTTTCAGCACATCATGGCCTCCCTGCTGTTTCAAAACATCCTCAACATTAAAGTTCTTGTTAATAGGCAACAAAGCCAGTATGTATTATATACAAGGCCCAAAACTATGCCTTTACGAAGCCAGACCTGCACTGGGGGAAGACGTGCTAAACGACTTGAAAGTACAGGCATGTAGCCAAAGAAGTAAATAGGTAATGATAAAACACAGCCTTTTAGAAAAATTGTGGAAACAAGACCAGCAAACAAGGCAAACTTCAACAAGACAAAGGTGATGATAGGTTACAAAGGGTATTAAACATGCTAAACAAAAAAGTACGAAATTCAAAATCCTTTATTTAGAACTCTCTGCCTCTGATGACTACCATCCTGCCTGTTTCAATAACAAATACCCTAAGAAAACCACACACCTGCCTAGTTCATAGAATCTATGAAGAGAAATTCAGCCTTAAGTTATATTCAATGCTAAATAATTCTTTGTGCACTACTACATATATACAAAAAGCAAAAGTACGAAGTCAGCTCGACCACACTCTCCAGTAGTTGTGATACAGCAACAGCCCTGCTTTACAACTTAAAAAAAAAGTTAGGACAAAGCTGCCAGGGAAAAGAGAAAATATTTGGTATCCATACCCTACTTCTATGACATAAATAACCCAAGAGTCACACCTTTGAAAAGGAGGGGGGGAAGCCTGAGAGAAACCAAATTCCTACACCTGGGATAGATACTTTTCATGTTGAATGGCCAAGCCATCAAATCAAAGTTCAAATGAAATATTTCAGGTCAACAAATTGAATACCGAGACATATATTCCTTCCCACTCCACATACATAAAGCACAGTGAAAGGGTAATTGTGCAAAACCAGTACAGGCTATTCTAAGCATACAGAAAGTGTCAGGATGACAAACCACATAAGCACAGAATCAAATCAAAGTTAATGGCCACTAGCTGGTATTTAACTTACTTTCATTTCTCTTTTCTTTCCCTTTTTCCACCCAGCCTGCTTGGAGAATAAAATTGCCATTTTAAGTGAGAAGCAAAGGCACGAATCAATGCTACATCAATTATGATGATGTTATTGTGACACACTGGTATTCAGCTGATCCCAGAAGGCTATACTGATGCCTGAGATGCAATTAATTTTTGATTGATCTAACTCACTCCAGTACTGCACGTAAAATGTGCACAGGCATTTGAATAATTCTATTATATGTAGGAGATTACTGCACAGAGATCATTTGAAATTAATTGCCAAGTTATTTTAGAAAATGTAATACACCATTCCAGTCCTATTGTGGTAACGGTTATATAATTGCTTTACAAAGTAAACTAATGAGATAAATGAACTCTGACTAATACATGGCACAACAGAGCTGAAAAAGTAAAATCACGCCCTAGATTTCTTCTCTACCACTACAGGGTTGAATTTGGTGAATTAACTTTACAAACGCAAAACTGAACAAGAATGAATGAGCTCACAACAAGGATTTTGTTTCACTGGCTACAGGTGACAGCTTTTAAAAGAATTGATAGAATATAACTACTCAATACCTTGTTTGCAAAATCTACGGACAAACAAGCCATCATTATCACAGGACGTTGCTGAGTTTTGGTTTGGTGGTGGTGGTGGTATATGTGTGTGCTCCTCAGGGCTAAGTATCATGTAAGCATATATAGAAAGTGAACTTTATATTTCGAGCTTCTGGCTGTTGCCAGAACACACAACCCATTCGGTTTACAGGGCAGCTTCGGCATTAACCATCGAGACTTTCGAGTGAGCCAGTTAACACAAAGGTTGATGGAGTTAGCTTTAACAAGAGGGGTTAGAGGAGCTCTGCAGGTCAGGACCTGGAGAAAGTAACTGCAAGGTGAAAGTAAAGCAAGGCACAGCAGGTGGTTTTAGGCACAGGAAGGGAAGCAAAAAAAAGCAAGTCTCCCTCCTGAGACTGTTTTAGCAGAAAGCACAAAAACAGACAGCATCATTTGTATTCTTTCTCTAGGCTAGGACACACAGATCATCTTGGTTAAAATCAAACCCAGCAGCAGTGCAAACCCCTGCAGACATTACGAGGCATAACCAAATGAATAGCCTGTTCCCCCATTAACTCTGTATTTGCAGGACTAGAAGTTGCTTGCTGTATCGTGAACAGATTTTTAAAAGGAAGGTATTCTTCACAGGTTTCTTCTCCAAAAGATTTTTAAGCTGATTTAATTTTGAGTACAGTCTGAAGTTTTTAAGCACAATCCAGACCATGTCATCCACAGGGAACCTGCACTCCTGCAGACTGTCCAAAATTGACAGTGCTGACTAACAAAGTTGTTACATTTCATGTGTGGCTTAGTTCTATTCATTATATTTTTAAATGAAAAAACAGAAACTATCCACAGGAAAACACCCTCAGCATATTTTCAGAACTCCTCCGATGTACCAGGGCTATAGATAGAACAATCCCTGCCGGTGTATTATCGTTAAACATGTTACTCCTTCAAAGAGAAATCAAGAACTGCACACTACAAGTTATTAAAAAAACAAAGTTACAAATACTATCCGAATGACAGTATTTCACTCCTCTAGAGATTTTACATGCACATATAAATGCATATTTGAATAAAATATGACTAGTAATTTAAATACCTTTTAAGAAGTAAATTTGACTCTGACTGACCCTACAGCAAGCATGACAGACTCCAAATCCCAGTGGCAAAAGCACTTTTGCCCTGTTTACTCCAAAGAAACCAGAATAAAAATGAGTGCAGGTAGCAGGCATTTTCAGGGAGTCTACAATCCCTGATAATGACACTGAAGACTAGAATGGGCAAAAAATAATTATCATTCTATGGAAAATATTTGTTCGGTAACAGTTTTGTTAGAAGAATCTAGCGAGTGTTTTGAGAAGCTGGTACACCTACAAAAAGCAGCGTCATCAGGAAGAACAACAACCACCACCACCAGCCTTCGATACCCACACTGGCTTGTCAGTGATCAGGTAGCCCACAGCAAATCACTTATTTTCCGGCCAAGTTTCCTACAAAAAGTGGGCTAACGTTAACCCCACTCACAGGCATCAGTGCAGAAAGAGCTCTCCATGCTGTCACTTTGGCACACTTCACATTAAGACCCACAGAAATAACAAAATCCCTAGCAGCTCAGCTAGCTGTGGACACAGTGACTAGAAGTGTCTCTAATCAAAACACCCTGGATGTAACCGGCAGCTATTTTCTCTGTTGTTTACCTGCTTAACGCTGCCAGCAAAGCTCCACATCATCTTGATGTTGGTGCAAAAAGCAGTCACTAGATTTTTAAGCTTTTTTTTTTTTTGCCTTCCCCCCCCCCAAGTTATGTCAATGCTTTCAACACACAAGTTCCAAGAAATACGCTTTTCCTAATTATTTGAACGCTTCGTCTGTAAAAAGCAGGTGCTGAAAACATGAGCACAGAACAAAATTTATATTGTACAGTCAAAAATCTGAAAAATCCCGGACTCTCTTGTCTCTGGCACACAAAGGCAATCACCCCAAGGAAGAGCTGAGTTTTTGTTATCATAGTTACTACTGGAATAGCAAAGCACAATTACCAACTAGCACGAGGAAGCATGGTAGAGGAATCAAAGTCAATTCAGATTAGCAATACAGTGGGGTGAACTAACCAAAGTCAATTACAGGGTGAGCCCTTCATGTCTCATATGGCCTGTATTAACTCAAAATACACGAGCAATGTAAATAATTACAAGCGTTTAAGAAACCTTAGCCACAGGCCTCCAGAATACTGCCTGTAAAATCATTAGCAACACTGAAAACATGGTAAGGAAGTAGAATTGTGGAGATCTTGAGGTGGAAACTATCACAAAGAAACAGCTCCACCTGATGTTTGAGCAGCGTATTTTGTTCAAACTTACCTTCCAAGCATACATCTAGTGGAAATCCAGCTCTTGTAATCCATAGAACAACGGTCAAAAAAACATCATTACAGCAGCTTTGCTCTAGAGTTATTTTTTCCATTCCAGTGTTCACAGTATTACTGGTGGTAATAACTATGCTCTCCACAAAACAGATGTTGTGTCACGACCTCCTTACTTCTGCAGGCTGAATTCAGTGCCAGCAGTGAATTTTCTAGTGACAAAACAACGTTATGTTCAGCTGCAGTATTTTTCCACCTAATTCACAGCTGTGAGGGGGTGTCCAAACAACTAGTCAGAACCCTTCATAAATTGTTCAAGTTATCAGGAAACTAGTTTTAGACAGCATATTTCAATTTGGGAGACAGAATCCATTTGCTGTTGGAAGAGTGCATCTGCTGAACACCTACTGGCTTTGATCCTGTCTTTTTCAGAATCCGCTTCAGCACCACATGATTTGTAGAACTCATGAACTGAAAGTTATGCCAATAATAGGGAAATATTGGAAATATTTTTAAAACAACTACTCTTTGTTTTTTCCTTTGCTGTGACCAGATGAACACCATCCTACCTTGCACACACACACACACACCCCCGACCAAGTGCAATGGACTACATATACATTTTGTTCTGAATTGCTATATATGGACTTTGATCAATCAGGATCATAGAATGATTTGGATTGGAAGGAACCACGACAACTCAAGGATAAACCTGAACATGCACGTAAACATTTCACAGTTCAGAGCACAAGAATCACCTGTGGGGGGTCCCAGGACCCATACAGCAAAAGGACTTGAAGGAAAACGGATGTCATCAAGAGACCGCAAACAGTGAGAACGATGAGACATAATATACAGGGGTTTAATTTTTTTTTCCCCCCACTACGACAATGTTGTTGACAAAGGTTAGCAGTCCATGTATTGAATAACCAGTACGTACCACCTCAGGGACATTCAGGGGAGGTTAAAAAAAAAAACGGAGATGCAATGAATAGTCTCACTCATACAGAAATTAACAAACCTGTAGCATTATTTAAAAACCAGTCTCAATTTGATAAAACCACTACTGTTTAGAAAAGGTACTCTATATATAACCTGACAAAATTTCTCAATTGATCGTCTAAAAAGAAAGAAAAGTTAAGTCACTCCTTGCACATATCAAAACAGCAGCACATTTTTTACATAGAACTAATCTGCCATGGCCCAACAAGAGAAGCAGAGCACTATTCCTTTGGTTAAAGGTTGTCATAGTCCCTTTGTCTAATCCTGACTTTGTAGAAGTCCCGGTCAAAAAGATCCTGCGCGCCCCACCACAGAGAACAACAAAAATACCATCCAGTTTTACAAATTATTCCAGAGGCAAATTTGCAGGCTACCCCCAGTCTTCCATAAGAAATGGTATCCAGAAGATATTTAGCAGAACTGCTACTTACAGAAGCCCAATAACAAATATTTACATGTACTTCAATAAAACCCAGGTGTCACCAACATTCAGTGCTTTTTCTGTAGTAACAAAAATGTTTCCTTTGGTTTGTGATGTTTTAACACACATTTGTTTGGCATATATGCGTGTGTTCACCTGGGTGAAATCTATCTGGCAGTCATTGCACATTGTCATAACCCACACAAACACCAGAAGTTTGTGATGGCAGCAAATGGCACATAAATTGATTGAAGTTTTGACACTTGGAAACAATTATTCTTGTTAGTGGTCAAGTGATTTATTGGTAACAGATTTGGCACCAAAACACTCCTTATTAATTGCAGCGCCAAATGCTAACAATAATTGGATGTACTGACTTGCTCAAATTTGGCACGAACAGCTATAACTTACATTTATTTGTTTTCTTCTTAGGACTCATTTAACTTTTTCTTCATTGAGCTTGTTTGTAGTTAAGGGAGGTCTTCAGCTAATATTCCATGACTGATACTCTTTAATCATAAATTCATATGCTATCACTGTTGCTTGTCATTTCTAATGATGGAGAAATATTATGTTACTATTGAATAAAAAAAGAGTATCACTATCTGTATTTTTTTTAATCCGATGAAGTTAACCATTGAGCAAACTTCCCACCTTTGTAAGGCATTAATTGTACTCAGACAGTAAACTTCTAACCATAACTTTTTTCATAATATTCTAGCACGTAAACTAGAATATTTCTCTTGAATAATATTGTTGTGATTTACTTATGCTTGTTCTCTATTTGCTTGATACCCACTGGTTCCACTTCACCCCCTCCAACAAGCAGGTAAGCTTTGTATTAGTACAAATAAACAATTAAATCTATGACTGTATTGTAATACAGCAGGACAGAACAACAGTAATTATGCCAAGACGACATGATGATTCTTAGTAGCCTCATTGCATAAGTCTGTGCTCTGAACTCTGTTTCTGCACAGAAAAGTTTTCTTTCATAGTTAAGCTGTTGAATATTGTTACTAGACTATGGGCATCTCTAGGATTCTTTCCTTAATGGAAAAGTAATGAAAAGTATTCGTTTTCCGATTGGCTTTATCAATATTAATCATGTTTATCACCTGAAATTGTGGTTAACATTTGAAAATATGATACAGATGCACATATGAAGAGAGGCAGGGAGGTAGATTAAGCAAGCTTTGGTTACCAAACACATATAAGCCTCCTTTAATACTTACCTATACAATCTTCCTTCAGTGTTACTTCTATCCAAGTTTGGGGGCACTATTTCATTAGTCATTTTTCCTTCATATCCATGGTACCCCACAATTCTCTCGACTCCTTACTAAAGTACTGTCATCAGTACTTAGTGTTCCTCCATTTCAAACCTTTTCCCTGCTGTTCTATTCACCCTCCTGGAGTACCTCTTACACACTTTCTTGAAGGGACATGACTGAAGTCAACATCGTCACTAGGCTGAGCTGTTTCCCTTTAAGCCAATAATACTGCTAGTCTCATTCTGTAAAATAAACCAGAAGAACCTACAACAGATATTAAGTTATTATGTTTTTGATTCACTCTTCCAAGCTTTAACTGAAACTGATGAGATCACTTGTTCCAAGGTTGGTCTATTGGTTTTTGGTCTATTCTGTTTTGTTTCTTCTTCCAGATAAACTACACAACCACATTTTTCCATAATTAAAGCTAGACTGTGCCTTTTCACAGTCACATATAAAGCCTGGGGACTGAGCCGCATATTCCCCAAGGGTGACGTGTTACTGTTCTACCATTCCCTGAGCACATCTCTCTCTTTCCCTGTACACGTCATGACTTAGCAACAGTCTGTCAAACCAACTCCAAATCTGTGAAAAGAGTGGTTTGAGTTTTCTTTTATCACTTTTCTAAATGGCTGAAGTTCCACCTCCTAAAGCAGAAGGGAGGCTCCTTTTCTTTCATTTCTGTTTCTTGACTTACCCAAATTGCATAAATCCTACCCACTCCCCCTTTGTTTAAAGCAGGTGGAACTGTGAGTAACCAGTATTTGCTAATCTCCTTGCTTCGCTCATTCAAGATTGAGTCCAGACTTCATGTCAGATTTCTTCTGCTGTTTTAATAGTGAACACTCATACACTTCTATTTACAATTTATGCATTCGTTTCACAAAAAAATCTCATTTTTCCACTGTTGTTTCCTGATTCATTAAATCTAGGATCCCCTGTGCCAAGTGTGGGCTTGCTGTAGGTCCACTCTGAGTCCCTTCAGGTACTGTGTATCTTGCTGGGGACAGCGTGGTCTGCACCAAACTTCACCCTTTATTGCCATGTACTCTCTGTACCCTATGATCCCCATTAAAGATGGGCATTCCCATTCACACGGGGTGACAGCTTCTTCTGGGAGTGTCAGGTTTTGATCTATTGGCCACCACCCATGACTTCTCCCATTGCTTTGCATCAGGGCTGTCCCCACAGCCTGGTTAGTACAAGAGAACTGATCTAAGTCTTGATGCAAAGAAGCACGGGAAGAGGAAAAGAGTGATCTCCAGGTAATGTCGTGGATCTGCATCAGAAGTCTGGATGGTACCACCTGTCTCCACCTCAGTTCCACAAGTTGAGGTTTTCCCATCTAAATCCTGTGCTAATGATTTAGCCACACCTTGCTCTACCTGCAATGCTCTTCTCAAACACCACGCAACTCCTCTAGCAAGCTGAATGATCCAATCCACACCACTGCTTCTAACCACCGCCCTGAAGCTACTTAAGCTTCTTTCAACTGTCAGTCCGACTTCCCAGCTTGAGTTTTTATTGTCCAATCTTTTATATGTTCATCACACACCATCTGGATGCACTTAATCACAGATGCTAAACATAGGCTCTTTGCAGCAGAGGCACGATACTCTGCACTACTTTTCCTCTCCAGTTCTTCCAGCTCAGCACTCTGATTCCATTTCTGTTCATTCAGTAATTCAACCTCTGATTTCAAATCCACCTTGGCCTACCCCACAGAGACTAATTTTCCTTTTCCTAACTGTAAAAGACTAGCCAAATTAGTTGCAGCTCTCCACAAGGCCCATACCGATGCAGCTTTAATACAGCCTTAGATACAATGCTCCCCTGACAGACTGCAAATGCTTTTCTAGCCTTGCTTAACGCATCTTCAACCATGAAAGCTTCTTGCTCCCACACCAGAATATCTTTTGGATGACCTACATCCCTAAATTTTCCTCTGGCTGGGAGAAAGTCATTCCCTTTTCTCCCCACCTGGTGGGCAGTCAGCCCCAGTGGAATCCTAATTACGCATGTCAGATACCCAGCTACGACAGTCTACTGTGCATTTGTTTTCAATTTTTGTTATTCTGCTTTTCTGCGCTCAGACTCTGGCTTTCACTCCAAAAGACCTAGTTTACCTACATTCCCCAGCAATTTGCAATCCTCCGAGTTATTTCATTCAGACAACTTTTGCCAATTGCTAATAGACTCCACGAGCAGTATGCAGTCAACACAAACGGGATAAAACATTTATCACTGTAGATGCACAAAACCAGTGGAACTTAACAAGCTACCAAGCCTAGTAGAATACAACAGTTGAGCTGGAAGGGACCTTCAGAGATCGAGTCCAACTGCCTGAGCACTTCAGGGCCAACCAAAAGTTAAAGCACATTAATGAGGGCATTGTCCAAATGCCTCTTGGACACGGACAGGCACGGGGCATCAACTGCCTCGCTGGAAGCCTGTTCCAGTGTCTGACCACCCTCACGGTAAAGAACTTTTTCCTGATGTCCAGCCTGACCCTCCCCGGCGCAGCTTTGTGCCGTTCCCTTGTGCTCCACCATTGGTTACCAGGGAGCAGAGACCGGCACCTCCCTCTGCGCTCCCCCTCCTCAGGGAGCTGCAGAGAGCGAGGAGGTCGCCTCTGAGCCTCCTCTTCTCCAGGCTGGACAACCCAGGTGTCCTCAGCCTCTCCTCCCAGGCCATGCCCTCCAGCCCTTGTACCAGCTGTGTTGCCTCCTCTGGATGCTTTCAAGGACCTTAACACCCTCTTTACGTTGCGGAGCCCAGAACTGCACGCAGTGTTCAAGGTGAGGCCGCACCAACGCCACATGTAGCGGGAGAGTCACCTCTTTTGTCCAGCTGGCCGTGCTGTGCTTAACGCACCCCAAGATGCGGTTTGCCCTCTGGGCTGCCAGGGCACGCTGCTGGCTCATGTCAAGCCTGCTGTCACCAGCACCCCCAGGTCCCTCTCTGCTGAGCTGCTCTCCAGCCACTCGCCTCCCAGTCTGTACCTGTGTCTGGCATTACTCTGTCCCAGCGGCAGAACCCGGCATTTTCCTTTGCTGAATTTCATGCCATTGATGATTGCCCAAAGCTCGAATGTATCCAGATCCCTCTGCAAGGCCTCTCATCCCTCCAGGAGTCAACGGCATCTCCCAGTGCCATCATCAAACTTGCTGAGGATGCACTCCACTCCTGCACCCAGATCACTGATAAAAATGTTGAACAGAATCAGCATTAAAACCGAGCCCTGTGGACCACCACTAGTGACCAGACACCAGCCAGACGTTGCCCCATTCACTACAACCCTTGAGCTCTGCTGTTCAGCCAGTACATTCACGACTCCCAGGAAAACCTCAGGGCACCTCCACTAGCAGAGGGTTAGGCATGGAATCCCTGCAGGATCTTTGCAGCTCCCTGGAATGGCCTTCAGGGATCTGAAGCTGCCACCACGGTTTGGGTTGGAAGGTACCTTAAAGATCATCCAGTTCCAACCCCCCGCGCCCACCCAACCAAATCCTTATCCGCTGAGTGGGCCAGCCATCAAATCCATGCCTCTCCAGCTCAGAGGCAAGGATGTCATGCGGGGCAGTAGCGAACACTCTGCACAAGTCCAGGCAGATGACGTCAGCTGCTCCTCCCTCACCCTCCAACACTGTAACCCCGTCACAGAAGGCCACCAGGCTTGCCAGGCACGATTTGCCCTTAGCGAAGCCATGCTGGCCGTCACCGATTCCCTCTTTGATGTCTCTGCCTTAGCATAGTTTCCAGGAGGATCTGCTCCATGATCTCGTTGGGCACTGAGACTGACTGGCCTGTAGTTCCCTGAGTCTTCCTTTTTTCCCCTTCTTACATTTCCCCTTTTCCAGTCAGTGGGAACTTCACCAGACTGCCACAACCCGACCACATGTGTATATATGTAAGTATACCATGCTCGCATACCCTTGTGAACCCTTGAGCTGCTGTCTCAGCCACCTTCCCTCTATCTGCAATCCTAGCTTTCTTATCCTGCCCAGCTTTACCACTGACTTTTTCCACTGCTTATCTTTTCCTTAGAAAACCAAGCCAGGGTTCCACAGTTGTGCAGTGCGAGACCCAGGCCATGGGTCACAACATCTACCCCCAGTGGAGCAGGGGAGGTTCCACACAGCCCTCAGCCAAGCTTTTCATGGTGAACAGGGCTTCAGTAAACCACCAGCACTTCCCTGACCCCAGCCCTGTGCTTCAGCAGAGCTCCCAGATCAAAACACGCTGAACTACAGTGTAACAAAGACATCTGAAGGGGAAAAAAATATATAAAGTACAATTCTAAAGGAACCAAAGAAAACCCCACACTTTCCAGTCAACCTCAAATGGGAAGACTGTTACAGTGTGTGCACATGTGTCAAACAGGATTACCACACACCATTGCCTGTTTTTATTAAATTATGCATTGAAAATACATACTTGACCAGCAAAGCAGAAAGAAGAGCAGTCCGTAGCAAAGTACACTCCACTTCACGGGCATAGTTTGCTCCTTCCAAGCACGTTCTACTAGCTGCCTAGAGAAGCACTTGTGCAGGATACACTCAGAGCTTTCATCTGCAGTGACAGAAACATATTCAAAGAGATGGAAGTAACCCAAAGACTAAAGAGCTTTCCCTAGAGAGAGACACTATGCTCCTTGCACACGTCCTTTCTTTCTCTCCTCATACCAAACCATCTCCCTCCATCCCCAAGGACTGCTGAAATCATTACACTAGTAAGAGGAGGCACAGAAGTGTACTTTTTTGGTACTAGCTTTATAAAATTATACCAAAAAAACTTCCATTAGGAAGGCATGATTGACACTGCCAAGTCGAGCATCCAAACTGAAGAGAAGCCACAATTAAGTTTTCCTGTTGGACCTTAACTTGCTCCGTCCTCACTGCTTGCTGTCAGGGCGTGCAAGCAGGCCACCACATAACCTTCAGTGGCCCGACCGACACACTCCTCATTCTACCCCAGTGCAGAACTCTGGCAACCCACCAGGTTTTTACATTGAGACTGGCTAGACTGATTTTTTCAGCAAAAGACAGAACAGATCTACACATACACAAGTTGGTTATGAATGAGTTCCCAATATACAAATAGAACAATCTCAAGAATCCAAAAATTGAAAAAAGTAATAAATTGAAGATATTCACAAGTGGTCAGAAGGCTCTTGCTCACTGACAGTGCACTGGTAGGCCTCCAGTTGGTCGCCAAGACACAAGCAAGTCTCTTTGGAACAGCATCGATGCACTGTTTCACACCCCTCCCTCTCCCAAGGAAGAGCCATGAGGGAGAAAGAGTCTGAAATACTCCTGCGTTCACAAAAAGTTACGAGTAAAACCCTGAAGTCTTCTCCCAAGTTCTGATATGTTCTTCCCTTTTTGAAGCTCTCTCCAAACTGTATCATGAAGAACAAAACACGATACTTGTTTACTAGCAGATTAGAACAACCCATATGCCTTACCTGTATTTAAAGGACTATCTCTCTCCTAATTTTTTTTTCTTGACACAGTTTTAATTATTTCTGTCTTCCTAAACGGGTCACAGATACAACACGCCTGTCCTCCTGGCTACCTTCCTTTCCACTTTCTCTGTTCAGGGAGATGGCATGAAGCTCTCTGGAAGTAAGTCATGCTGAAGACAGACATCTGTGAACCAAGAAACCTACATAGCAAATGAACACACACACACAACAGAGCTGTATTAGATGCTTGCTTATGATGACTAAACAGGAAGTCAAACAAAAAAAAGTTGTTTTTACCTCTTCCCCACAATTATGACAGGAAAACCAACTATCCTGCCTTAGCTGCAGATGAGAGCACACTCATCAGATTCCGTGAGTGAAGCTCGCTACAGCAGCACGAAGTTACAAGCATCCCAACAGAAAAGGGTTCACTCCTCCTCGTAGATTGCAGCAAGGTAGTGCATGAACCACAGTTCAGATCCACGAATAAAAGAGCACAAGCATCTTTTTGTGGAACTAATCTAACATGCAACAGAGATAAGCACTTCTGATCACTGTTTTGTTCAGATGCCCCAGCTGCTAATGCTTTTGAGTATGTCTTGCACTTGGCTTCCATGGCCCAGCTGTACATCACATGTGGAGAGCTTCAAACTTCATTTTAAGCTTATAATGAAAATAAACTGCACTTACATAGCACTACCAGAACGCATATGAGTTGGGTATTTTGTGCCAAACAAAACCACTACCTCTTAGCAGATGCACTGATGCAATGCTATAGTTCAAAAAACCTCAGATCCTTTCTCTTCAGTATTATCTTTAAAATAAGGGCAATTAAGCCACAAAGAACTATGTTGTTTAAACAGCAAGAGATACGAAATCCAAAAAAAGCACTTCAAAGTTCAGATTTAAGCACTACCCAGAAACCAGCAAATTAGGACTGGCTCAAGGTACCCGCATTCAGGCAGTTCCTCATAGGAGCTAACAGGTCAACACCTCCTATGGGTGCTAAACTGTGATCAACGTTCAAGCTTATGTCTATTATCTTTTGCGCCTACTGAAGCAGATTAACCATCAAGGTAAAGTTTCAACTCCTAACTTCTTTTTCTCACAGAAAATGCGCACACACACACACACCTCTTTCTTTATAAGTAAAATATTTATGATACTCGAAAACAAAAAACTAAACACACTCTAATATTGCCAGTTGCAGCACAAATTGGCTAACAAACTTCATTAAGTATCAGGTTTACTCCTGGCCATTTAAACTGCATCCACCACAACAACGCATTGTTTAAAAGCAAACAAACCAGCAAAAAAAAAAAAAGCCCCGTCATCCCAATCCATACAAACATATGTTCTGACAAAAGCAAAGGGGGGAAGGTGACCATGGTGATTCTCACAAAAATACTACAGTAAATTTTCTCAATGCACTTGTTAGGAGATGGTGTACAAGTTTCTAGGTTGATAAATGAGTTTATACATAAAAGCTCCTACGAAATCCAACCAAATTTAAGCTTCAACTGTACCAAAAGATACAAATAATACTCCACTAAGCCTGCAACCAGAAGACAAAGACAAAACATAAGGCAAACAAACTTTATTTGTTGTTATCCTATTATATAGCCATTGTACATTACAGTTGTCTGAGTGTCATTCATCCAAGTACTGAAGAACCATGTCACATGAATCATGAAATCAATTTTTTCCTCCAAAGAAAAACAGTTTAATCCTCCTCCTGCTTAACCTAAAGATTTCAGATAAACACTGCAAAACAGCTTCACAAAATTTACAAACATCCCATTGTCCCTTTGACAGACAGAAGTGTAAACAAAAGGGAAATCTGGTCAAGTTCAATCCCAACTTGGTCCCCACTTATAACAGTTTGCTTCTTTATAAAGCAATTAACAGTTTTCAAATTATAGATGACACAAATAAGAAACCAGGAGACAGCTTCGTAGGTCTATTCATCCTGTCACTCCTTCAGTTTTCTGCCACATAAAATATATTAAAAAACACTTACTTGCTTAAATATCAAATTTAAATAGGAATATATCCTTAATTTGCAAATAAGCAATGACTACGCCACCTTGAATGTCTTCCTGATGTATATGAAATTGCACTTTCACTTGTTGAGAGGCAAGAGATATAAGCCATATCAACACAAAATCAAAATAATTAGTTTAAAAATATAAATTCCCTTTAGTTCATACACAGCATCTATGGGAAATAAGATTTATGAGACTAGGCAGCACACTATTTAAATGCTGAGATCCCACATCACCCTATTTACGACAATACTAGCAGCAGAAGTAGTATCACCGTACAGCTGGGATCATAAGACAGGACAAGACAACATGACTTCAAGCTCATTTTGCTTTAAAACTCCTTCAATCTCCAAACTACTTTATGTGCTGGGCTATACAAAATTTCTCATTCTAGGAAGTAGTTACAACTCACTGTACAGATTTGAGGTATTCCCACAGTAAGGTACCAAAGTCGTGCAGAAAAAGACCCTAAAGAGAGTCTGTAAGCGGAACTCTTTTTTTTTTTTTTTTTAATTATGAACTAAGAGGTAAAAGAAAAGAGACTCTGTGCACTGGCAATTCGTAATAAAGAAGTTTCAACCCCCTGCAATGTACGGAGCTGCACTTCATAAACTCTGTATGCGACAGAAACAAGGAAAAAAAGCTGCAAGACAACTCAAAAGAGAAAAAAATTCAAGGCTAAGAAATACCAAATTCATGTAGCAGGACAGAATGCTGTCAAGTTTATTTAGACAGATTTCATAACGTCAGAAGAACCAGCAAATCTCTACCTACTAGCTTCCAGCCAGGCAATGGAAACATCACCATGAGCTGAAAAGCACACTTTTCTTCTCCTCCTCCTATCACATTTTGGCTTCTCTGAGACAATTTTTCAATAGTGAATTCTCATATAAAGTATCTCTGGTGATAACCTTAAGAGTGAAAATTACAGGAGCTTAGAAAAATGTTTCTAACAGTACCAAACTGAAGACACTGCTACCAGAAAGCATTTCACTCTGTGAGCTATGGTTACCAGTATCAACTCCACAATGCTTTTACAGTGAAATATTTTTTTTTTAAGCTGAGGATCTGCAGAGTTGCTACATAATTAAACTAGAATCTTCAGACTGCACACATCTGAGCACACTTGTCATTTTTGGTCCATTCAAACACCACAAATGAAACACTGATCACTATAAACCTGCTGCTTGTACATTCTGAAACTGCCAAATTCAGACCAGCAATAAAATACACCTTTAGTAAACACAAAACAGCAACCTAGGATCTCATTTTACAGTTTCTGAACATCCAAATTTTCAATAATTTAAATTAAAAAAAATCAATATAAAGGTTAAGACTGAACATGTAAAGAAAGGAACAAGACAAAAATTCTCTTTGCAACAAAAAGCAGCACTTTCTACCCCAAACCAAAAGTTCCAATACACATATGCACAAATCCTTGACAGACATCTTAGTAAACATTTAACATTCAATTTTGCAGAAAAGTCATTTTGAGACAGACAAACTTGTTTGTGCTGGCATTGAAAAACTCAGATAAAAACACAAAAAAATGGAGTGAAAGTAAGAAGTTTTGTGTTTAACTCAACCTTCTGGAACTTCAGCTTCAGCACTCTTGTACTTAACACCTGTTGTTAATCAGCGCTCAAAAACCCATTGTCTTTTTTTTTAGTTAAAGCTTCAGAGTATTTTTGACAAGCTAATCAATACCTTCATTAAATGAATGATGCTGAAGGCAATAATCTTACACAGCTAGCACGGACACATGCTGTTTATTCTATTAACTTACCTGCAGGTGTTGAAACTTCCTTGTTTAATGCTTTACACTTCAGGACACTGATAACTCAAATTTTTCTGCACCACGATATGTTATTGCTATTGGTCCTCGCTCTAGTTTCTTCAGTATTTTTGTGTTGTATTTATGTCAGACCATTTCTTTTCTAACCAGTTAAACAGCCCACCATGCTCAATAAGGTCATTCTTAATTACATCTTAATTAAACGTAAGCCACACAATGCCTTCATACATGTACTCCCTGTTGGTAAGAACGGCAGTGCCCTACATTAAGTCTGGCAGCTAGGTTATGTCAGGAGGGTACATCATGGACCTTCATCATCCAAGAGGCTTGTTTGAAGAACAGCTTGAAATGAATGACGCACAAAGAGAAAATTACTCTGCTCTCTTTCGCTGTACTGACCAGTTTAGAAGAGGAAATAATATTCAATTGGCAACCATTTACTTTGCCACTCCAACATCAATGCTTCCAACAAACTCATGTGGAAACCTTTTTCCACACAGATCTATGCAAAAGAAATACAGCCCTTTACTGCAAGCATGTACAAGAATTGTTCTGCCCATGAGCATTTCATGTTCCTTTCTTCATATACCGGGAGAGGAACTGGCTTCTGACAAAGTGGACCAGCTTGGTCTCTGTGCAGAACATCGTAACGACGGCTGCCGCAAAGCACAGAGCCCCAACACTGATGTGAACCAGCCTTGCCATCCAGCCCTTATTGCAGCAGAAGAACACCTAAAACAACAAAGGAAACATGCAATTGCAGGAAAAGCTGTCAGCACAAGGTAGATAAGCTGCTGCAACAAAAAATAAGGTCCAACACCTCTCTTGACCATGCTAAGACCACCATCAAGGTGATTGTAGCAAGTAGAAGCAAGAAAGATTTGCCACATGCACTGGTCCTACAGCAAATCATCTGTAGTAGTCACAACACTTTCTTAAAAAAAAAAACTATCAAATCATAGAAAATGAGCATTCAGTATATACCTGATAAACGCTGAAGTTATTCACCATGCAGAAATATATTAATTAATATATTATAAAAACACTGCTGATGCTGTCTGCACAAGTCTGCCATTTTGCAGTAACGTAATAGGCTAGCTTTCAAAAAAATCGCATTGGAAAATGCCAAAAACAAAGCTCTCCTTTCTACCACATAAAGGATTTTCCATCTGTCAAATTTTTGAACACTGAAATGCTACCATCTCTGTAATAACTTGTCTGTGCAATTACCATCCTGTAATCTTAATACATGCAATAACCACGTTTGGCAATTTTCATTTCACTTCTTTCTTTGGTTGCTTTTTTCCTCCACTGTTTTTTATTACAGAATTTTTAATGACAGTTTCTTTGCGCTATTGCAAGACTTCAATTATTACGAAGAACTAAGGACACGGATTTATGTGCAGACAGCAGAAATGTTAAATTTTATTTTACTTGTCAGATACAGAGTTCTCTGCCACCTGGAGAAGGTATATCAGATACACACATGAAGTTCAATACAATCACATGTATTTATCTTTTAATAGATATAAGCAGCTTTGCAAACCTGTAATGGAAGTCTCCTAGGCTACAGTTATAAGCCTTTTTTGCCAATGATATTTCTCTGCTTGTAGAAACAAAAGTCACCTGACATTAACTTTCATGCTGAAAGGAAAATCACTTACCTCTGAAAAAACAGTAATTACTCCACTTATAACATAAACGAGTATCAAAACTGGTGAGGGAAGCAAGCCTGTCAAAGGTCTGTAAGTGCTCTCCTTGAAGAAGTCATAGATATAGTGGATGCTGTGAGCAATTCGAATACCCATATTAAAGCAGTTGGCAAGGATAAAGCCTACACTGCCATGCCAGTGGGTCAAGAAATAAGAGATGCACAGGAACGTGAAGGACAAGGCCAGCATAACAAAATTGTACCTAGGAAGAAGAAAATTTAAACAATGTGTACAGTTACAGTATTTACTTACTAAATGTATCTTTGAAAAATAAAAATCCCATAATTTTCTAAAGAGAGGAACAAATTCTCTCATTTTGTAACAAAAAAAATGAGAACAAAGATATTAAGAAACATGACACAAAATGGAAAATACATCAAACTAAACCAAGAACTACACTATATGAAGGAAAGCCTATTGTACTATTCTCATTTCGGAAGTCAAATTCAGTAACAATAATTAGTAACATCAAAACTTGATGATTTTTTGCTATTTTATGTTAGGTATTAAAGACAAATAATGCTCAGCAAGATGCCACTTCTTTAGTTTCTGCTCCAAACAGTGGCTTTGAAAACAAGTTGTCACTTTAAAAGGGTTATGAAAGCAGCCCTTGTTAGTCTAAAAAGATATTTCTTTGACTGTGGAAAGCAGACCTCATTAATTAAGTGACCTAAAAAAATACTTAACTGATTTGGAATGGTCTTGTAATGGGCAGCTCCTACAGAAGTGAAAAAAAGCCTGATGGTAGCAGAGGGGAGGCACCAGGCTGCAACATCAATATACCAGGATGAACATACGATCAAGAAATAATTTAGGCCGGAAGGGATCTCAGAAAATCGCCTAGTCCAACTTTCTGTTTCAAGCAGATCAACCACTGAATTGAGATGCACAATTTAGATCATTCAGAAGTGTACCTGATACTGCAACTGCACGTGAAAAATTTTAACAGCTGCAAGATTTTAATGAGTTCTAAATGAGTCTGCCTTAAAAGCAAAACTTCAGGTGCATATGTATGGTAAACAAGACTTTGCATTGAAATTACTTTCCCAGCTAGTGATCCACCAAAAGCTAACTTAATCTCTTCATTTCTTGATTTCTGACCTTTTTAACCAAACATTTAAACATTTGCTAAAGCTTCTGTGTCTGAATCTGCACATCAGCAGCTAAATAACGAGCCTGGGTTTCAGCAGCAGTGGGGCAGGACATTTTAATGCTGGTTTCAAATGCACCAAGCTCTTTATCCAGTCACGAGAAACTGATTTTTAAGACAATGTTCATTAACAAACACAAGCATGTGAAAAACAAAACCAGCGTATGTGTTCTTGCCCATCTGTTGCACCTGGCACAAGACAGTAACGTAGTTCTTAAAATGACTGCAAAAAGAAATTGGCTCTTTGGGAAAAAAAGTGTTTCCAAGCACATATCCAAGCAGAACAACTGTTCTCTGTTTACACGCTGAACTTCAAGCATACCATACACAAATTACAGGAATATTCTCGGGACTCTACTGCTTACCTGTCTACTTCCTCTTTGCACATCAAAGCAAATGTAAAACATTCTGTTACTCCATTGACAGCAAGAAACAGGACATACAAAGAGTAACACCGGAGGAGATTTGGACCTAAAAACACCATCAAAATGATAACCAGATTATTTCTTCTACAAAACCACATTGTTTTTACACTTGCTGATAAGAGAAAAAGTTGTGATGTTATCACTGATGATAATGGAAACTTTTAAACTCACTTGAACAAGCTTCTGGTCTAGACATCTTGACAAGAACAGGAACAGAACAAAGCAAAATAAAAACAAACCACAAGAGAGTAGCAGTCGTTATGGTAACAGAAGAGCTCTCCATCACAAAAGTGGTATTTTATTAAATGGGATTCCCTAGCAAATTAAAAATTAACATTTATTATAACCCCAAATCTTCCATTGTACAGAAACTGGTGAAAATGAATTCAATAATCATTGTGAAGTGCTCAAAGCAATAAAATATGCACATTTAGAATACAACAGTACAGAAAACCAACAAGGCTGTTCAACATATTCAAAACTGTGCTAGACAAAAATATATATTCAGATTTTACAGGTCAGGGGTAACTTACATATGACTTCAAAATTCTCCATTTGGTTTTTGAAATCATTTTCTTGTCCTTTTGAAACTGCAGTTGTAACACTGGGAAAAATATTCCCATGTTTTTTAATAGGTTCGTGCGCATCCCTTAGTATTCCTTCCTGAGAGCTAGCTTAACAGCAGTAATGTAGTTCATATCACGTCTCCTCCTGTTTCAAACAATAACTGCTCAGTGAGCAGCAAATACATCGCAGACGTGGGGCAGAGCTGAAGACATTCTTTTCAAGCATACATAAAAGCATCGGGCTAGGGAGCACTCAAAAAAAAAATCCGAAAGAATATATCCATGGTCCCACAACTTCCGAGATACTGGATTTGCATCCGCATTCCATAAAGCTCCAAACCTGACCATACTTTTTTAGAGCTCCTCAGCACATTTCAGCTTAAGGTGACTACATAAGTAAAGATGTTATTACAAAAGGATCAAGTTCTGGATTCGGACAAGCTAAGTAACTGATTTCAATGCGAGTTTTATAGAAAAAAAATCCATAAAGAGCAACTAACAGGTCATGAAAGCAAGTTATCAATAAAAAGCTATAGTTCTTCAGAACTGCTTGTATACATATGCAAAGTCCACACAACAGTTTTTCCTGCAACATTTATCCACTATTTAAACAATTCTGTATTTCCTGATTTAATTTTACCCTGCGCAATACGCAGAAGGCAATCTAACAAGAGATGCCCCATTAATTATGAGAGTAACACAGCAGAGATCAGATTCAATTCTAATGACCAACAAAATCAAGACTATTAAGAAAGTCAGACACTAGACAGTTTTCACAGGTGGAATGAAAGGCACTTCACAGCAACGCAGTCATTATTATATGATACCACATGAGCACAAGTAAATGCACAAGACATGAAAAGACAATTTCTTTACTCCTCCTTCCCAGTAAGTCTCCGCATACCGTTGATACTACTCTTAAGCAGCATTCCAGCTTCCACAAGTTACTTCAAGCAACTTCACAAGCTAGAATCATAGAATCATTTAGGCTGGAAGAGACCTTCAAGATCACCCAGTCCAACCTTTACCCTAGCACTGCCAACTCCACCACTAATCCGTGTCACTGAGCTCTGAATCCAAATGTCTTTTGAAGACCTCCAGGGATGGTGACTCAACCATTTCCCTGGGCAGCCTGTTCCGATGTTTCACAACCCTTTCAGTGAAGACACTTTTCCTAATATCCAACCTAAACCTCCCCTGGCATAACTGGAGGCCATTTCCTCTCATCTTATCACTTGTTGCCTGGGAGAGGAGACCGACCCCCACCTCACCACAGCCTCCTTTGAGGCAGATGTACAAAGCGATAAGGTCTCCCCTGAGCCTCCTTTTCCCCAGGCTAAACAACCCCAGCTCCCTCAGCCGCCCCTCACAAGACTTGTTCTCCAGACCCCTCACCAGCTTCGCTGCCCTTCTGTGGACACGCTGCAGCACCTCCATGTCCTTCTTGTAGTGAGGGGCCCAAAACCGAACACGGTACTCGAGGTGCGGCCTCACCAGAGCCCAGTACAGGGGGACAATCCCTTCCCTAGTGATGCTGGGGTATGCTACAGTCAGAATATCCTGAATTTAAGCATCTATAACAAGACAAAGGAATGAAACAATTTAGGGGAAAAAAGGCCAGGTGATAACATACCAGCGTAATTCAGTTCAAAACGCACATTACAACTCAGTATTTTAAGCTTTTTAATCTGAGATGATCTTTCTCAGACAGAAAGATCAGCTGATTTACCCAAGAATTCATAATAGCCACAGTTTGTTTACAAAGACTGGCTCGTTTGCCAGCTCTATAACTCTTTACCTGTTCCAGAACTGAGCACTGAGCCTCCATAAATATCCAGAGCCAGCTGAGAAAAGGCATATCCAAAAACAGTGATGGTAAGGCCAATCAGAAGCACAAGTTTCAACAGCAATTCTAATACATTTGCAGCCATAGCAACATCATCCTGAAAAAAAAAATACAGTCAATTACATGAAGCAGAATCAGTATAAAAGTTATTTTCACAAAGAAAAACTGTTCCAGGGGGGGTGGGGCAGGGGAACACACTTGCATATTGCAGAAAGGTGTCAAAATTACCCTTCAGTATTGAATTACCTATACACGTGGTCCTAACTTCCAACAGTGCTTATATATTTATTATTCTGTTCTGTGTCTTATGCATTCAAAACTCTAAACAATTATTAGCCATCAACATGTCTGTTTACGGAAATGGGCAAACAGCAGTTGCCTGTTTAATAGTTAGTAAACGGCAAAGAAAAGAACGATGTCTGCCCAAGGCCGCAGTCTGAACCAGCTGAAGGGTCGGATTTTCATTGCTGTGCTGGACTACAGGATCTGCCACACCAGAACAAGCAACTCGTCAGTTCTACTACCTCCTAAGAAGCAGCTGACTACATACACAGTGAAAAATCAAATGTTTTACCAGTAACACTACACACACACACACACAAGGTACACTACATACAAAACGCACATATAGGTACACCTTTTTTAGCCTACCAGTGATCTGAAGCGTGGGATTTGTTTAACTGTGTGACCCTCACACTTGATCAAGAATTTTGTTATCTAGAGCATACAAAAACCTCTTGTCCATGTAAGCATCCTTACTCCACAAACAATCCCAAAGCTCAAGTAAAATACAACTCTCCTTCTTAAAATCGCACTTGCCAGAGGCACTACTGCTTAATACTTACGAGCTAGTAAGATTTTCAAGTCAGCCAAAAATTTTCAAATGGCGCTTACTTGTTGGAAAAAGCATGCTTTCATGATTTAATCTACACTAATTGCCTGAGTACATCTCGAAATACACAGTACGCAAGTGTTTACATCACGCTGTTCAGAGCAGATGACGTTAACTTCAATTATAATACAATGCAGTATTATGCCACTGCATATCAACTTCTATTTCACTAGCTTTTTACTTATTTTCTTTTCGGTCCAGCCTCCCTTGACATGTTCTCCACTTCAACTTTCTTTCAATTTTAACAGTCTTTATACTCAAAAATCTAAACATGCACTTCTGCCATTCACACTCCTGTTATGCAACTGATCTGCAACAAAAAGCAAGCATTTGACATGTAATTAATCCAAGACAAACATACCTGCTTCTGATCCTTTACGTTCTTCCCTCTTTCCAATACTTTAGCAAAAAAGATATAAAAACTCTCCTCAATAGGCAAAAAGATGAACCTGGCCACCAGTGAACCAAGATTATTCACAATATCATATACACCTTTAAAAACAAAAGATACCAGCAACCTGTAATTTTTAAGACACATTTTTAATTCCAAGTCTTTAACAGTGACAAATTCCAATTTAACATTTCCACTGAACAAAGAGAAAACAAGTGGAACAATGAAACACTAAACCTGTGTTCTCCAAAAATTCTGACAGTCACAGCAACCACAGCTCCAAATTAGACATCTTGTCCACAGACAGATGGCAAAGCTAGAACAAGAGCAAATCTAGTAACAGCACCAAATCACGCCTAAAATTCTTACTGTAGAGGAAGTTAAGATCCAAATGAAAAAGAGTCTGTTCACTGAATGGGAACAGAAGGGTAAGGATTTTACTGATACAGAGGAAGAGAAAGATATCCATTTTCAATGAAAATAAAAACCTCACATTAAAGCGGATGAGAAACCCTATATAACATTTTACTAGCACTTCCATCCTCAGTAAGATACTGAGCACTGCTCCAAACCTGCTCACACATCTGTGTATGTTACTATAATACAGGCATTGAGAGCATATGAAGTTAGGCATACGAATAAATGCTTTATAAGTTCACAGTGAAGTAATACAACAGAGTTCTGACTGATTTTGTAGGACTCGGAACCAATGTTTCCTAACATTTTCAGAGTGCAAGTACTTTGCACTCATTGCTTTTCTAAAAACCCTTTGAGTAAGAGGCAGCTCATTTGTTCCCATGTGGAGGAGGATTACAAGTGGCTGCAGTTACTGGCAGCAAACATATGTACTCAGTATTTATGGGGGAACGTACTACTGCCAGCAATTAAAAGCAATTCAAACTCGCCAAGAAACTTCTAGCAGTGAGCCAACAATTACGGCCTATTTTCCTTCCCAAGCTACAAGACCCGAGGTGCTGCCAATTCAGTCATCTGAACTGCTACCACCATACATTATTCTGTAATGACACCGAGTTCTTTTACGGAACACAATTCAGTTTTGAGATGTAATGCTACAAACAATGTTCCCACTGTAACGTCTAACACAGATTCAAAAGGAAGACAAAACAGCAAAAAAATGAACTCAAAAAATGAAGAGAAAGACAACTGCAATGCATCAGATACTATACTATATCTACTAGTACAGACTTAAAAAAAAAAAGAAACAAGATGCATGACACCATATATGCAATTGTAAAGTTTTGATCCAAAGGAAAATATAATTAAAATGCAGGATCATAAATTCTTTTCTAAATCCATTTATCAATCATTCTCTGAAAGATGTCCCAGAGTCAGAAAGGCTTTGAAATCTTCCCAGATTTTCAAGTTATTTTCAAATACTGTAAATTATTTTCAGAACCAGCAGAAAAGGAGCAACTAGAAGACTGTGTCAAAGTTCCACAATGTCATCACACTTACCCTGATCTCCAAAATTTAGCACGTTCAAAAAAGTCATCACATATCGTTCACCTGGAAGTCCAAAATAAAGAACTTAAGAACAAGACCCTGTTTTTCCTAGTATGTGTTCAGGTACTTCCAACATGAAGTATTCAAGAGACAAAGTTAAAGGGGATGGGACCTAGTTCAGGTGCTCTGAAATCCCTCAAAACTTCATCTGGGTTGATAACATCTGCTGGTGCCACCCTCCGAACATCACCCCCCCACACCTTTCTCAAGCTCCACCTCAATTTTGTAAATAGTATTCACCCTCCCTTCTCCAACATGCCTATACATCACACCTCACCCTCTGTCAACATCTGTTTCAGGAAGGATTGCTTGAAGAAGCTCCAAGTCAACCGTGCTTCCTTCCAGTTAAGGAAAGTCTGCAAAAAAAACAAATACTGAGGTGTAGTAAGTACGACAAACTACAGAGCAGAAATACAAAACAAAGCCAGTACATCACTCTATGCTAGCTCTAACCACTCTGTATTGATGAGGAAAACCCACAACACCATAGCCACTAATTATTCATCTAAAATGTCACTAAACTCAAGCACAAATGTCACTCTGATCTGGCTGAGAAAGACTTTTTCCCTTGCTGAAAATTACTATTGCTGCAGATAGACAAAAGGACCCAAATAAGCCTTCTACAGAAAACGCTACTCAACAGTAGTCAGAGAGGGGGGAAAAAAGTTGTTTAGCAATATAACTCTCATCCTCATAGTAGATATAAATTGTTTACTACTCTTCAAACTGTCCCTGCAAGTCTCACAAGCAAGAACTGCCTTTAACTTTTCAATCTGTAAGTCTTTTTCGGAATGTCTTCTTCCTCGTTGTGTTTTTCATTTCTTTGTCCCCCTTCCTTTTAGATGGCATCAGAGACCTGAATATCTGCAGGATGCTGTGCACCACCACGTTTATTTTGTGGAAAAGCTGAAGTTCTGGTTTCTCTTCTGCCTCCTACCTGATACCAAGTTGTTTCCCTTAAAACTGTAGATGTTCCACCTCCAATTTATGGTTTGTGCAAAGCTACTGAAAGATAAGACAACCAACAAGCCCCTAAAACAAAGGGGTCAAATTTCAGGTTTTTCTGTCTTACACAAATGGTAAACAGAATTTAATGTAACCAGTTTCTCCTAATCAGTCATTTCTTCTAAAGTGAAGAGCTATCCTCAAAATCACTCATTTAACTCTACCATTTCAAACTAATTTTCAAAGCTCTCTCAACAAAGACTTAAAATTAAGAAATAAACTATGCAACCTACCTCATCTTCCACCAATTTAGGTAATAGAGTTTTCATTCTAGCAAATGGAAATGACTTCTTTGTTGCTTCAGGAGATCCCAAAAACATCACAAAATAAATTACGTAGCACATTACCAGAACACTGGTATATACAAGCTGAAAAGACAGATAAGAAGAAAAACAACCGGTAACACAAAATTAACTTACAAATACAGAATTACATGCTAGAATTGCACACTAGAATTCCAAAGTCAGTAAGAACAGAATGCAGTAACTTACTCCTATCAAATTTCAAACTGGCTGAAGATATTAATTTAACCCCCACCAAGAATGCTGTAGATTTTGATTTTTTTAATCAGTAGTTTAGCATCAATAGTCCTTTGCCAACTTTTAAATGTTCTATTCAGCATTTTTAGAAAGATTAAGTCCAATTTCAAAACAATTATTCAGTCAAAAAAAGCTGACAGCTAAATACCACCTACATCTCTCACTGATCAGTTACAAGCTATCTACCACAGCCATTGCAAAAAACTGATTGAAAAGACAACCAAGTATCCACATCTGCAGTGACCCACATTTTCATTTGTAGGCGAACTGACAGTGCACAGGCCGCAACGTTTTTCAGGCACAAATATATCCATTCTTTATTGTAGCAAAGAAAAACTTTCATCCCAAGTACGTGTTACACACGATTAGCACTTTCTGAGAAGATGATAGAGGTTGGTGGTATAGGCTGATACGGTTACGTGCAGTTATAACCTCCTGCACAGCAGAATGTGAAGTCAAACATTAATACTGAAGCCCAGTGGCAAGCAGAGTCTTCAAGCATTAGAATGTGTAACTGATTTAGAAAAAGTTAACATAAAGCTTATACAAAATAATCTTATTTGCACAGCGTGCCTTTATAGACAGATGGGAGGTCACAATGCCGAGTCAATAATGAGTATCAGCAAAATACCGAGTATTTAAATCTTAAACCTCACAGGAGCATTTTCTTTTACCTCCCCAGTGTTACTTAGCAGGCTAAACGTCAAAAGCGACAGCAAATAAAATTTCCAAGGAATCAAGAGTTTACAGAAAAAGAACACAGGAAACTTACCTGAGCCAAGGAAAAAATGTAAAGGCCCCACTGCGGATAAAGGATTACTAAAATAACTGTCAAAATGCATTTTGACAGTACTGAAAGGCTTTCAGCAATTACCTTTAAGACAAAGAAAACAGAGGTTTATTTCCTGCCAAGTTAACCACCTATAGAAACATAAAATACTTTAGTTTCACATAGAATTTATGTAGGAACATAAGACTTTCAAAGTCAGCGCGACTATCACAAAGTTTTTCTGCTGAGTTGGCCACCTTAGATCGTAATTTCTCTGTAAATTCTCTAATCTTGCAGTTCACAATTCCTCCATTGCACTTCCCCAGTCCTTTGTATGGGACATGAGGGAAAAAATTTTTCTAGTGACAATCATGCTCTCAATTGTTGCATTTCACAAGTTCATACCAACAATCAATTGAAATACAAAACTGTGGAAGCAATTTGCATCTCCCTCCAACTAAAACTTGTGATTATATATTTAATGATCAGTACGGAGACAATTTCTAAATAAACTAATTTCCTTAACAGGAACAAAACAATTTTGTTACGACTGAGTCATACAGCACTAAACAGTACATAACTTTTTTTTTTTATATTATTAAACATATAAAGATCTAGCTCACAAATCTGTTCTTTACATTCCTTGTGTCATCTTTTCAATAAGAATAATTCTCTCATACACACACACACCCCTATGTACTTAGCTTCTTTACTAACCTTAAGTCTTATGAACAAATGAGCTTGGGCTAAAACCCAGAACGGTTCTCCCAGAAGCTCAATAACTGCAGAAAGGCCAAATGCCACTACACCAGCCTGATAATGAGGAACCACAGAAGGATCAGGTACTTCAAGCAAGTGTAGCCAGACTAAGCCCAAGAAAACAGACCAAAAAACACCGAGAGGGACTCTAAAAAGTTAACATAAAAACAGTCAATACAAATGTTACTTAAGCAGAAAAAAGAACAAGTGAAAATCAGATTAAAATTTTACACATTGCCATAATTTAAAAAAAAAAAAAAAGTCCTGATGAATTCATTCCTATTGTAACTACACACCAAATACTTTTTTTTTTTTTAAAGAACATTTTTAAGGTATTCTTTTTCAAGACACAGAAAACATTTTTCTGACCTGTCCATTGTCTGCTCAAGAACCTAAGATCAGCTACTCGCATTTCCTGTTCTGTAGGACTGAACAAGTCTGATCCCACACAGCCCTGTAGAATACTGCAAATCTCTTAACACTGCAATTTTATCATCTTCCGTGACTACCAGGGGTTTGGCAGGCATGCATTGGTGGATCTTCTTGTAACAGATAGAGATGCTACCACTCCAACTGCTACTGAGTTTCCTGCAGAGGCCACCGGTTCTCCAGAGAGCGACAGCAGAATTAGCCGAAGAAAACGCATGCCTGCACCTCAGGTATGCCAGCTCACAGTGATCTACTGTAGCTCAAAGCCACTTTGATGAGTGACCGCAGCTAAAAAGCCAAGCTAGGCACAGGAGTGCAGACATGTATTACGTTCTGTTGATACTGCTTCAGGAGCACACAGACTCTGACAGAGTGCAGAAAGTTTTATTCCATTGCAGCAGGACTTATCTGACCCTCCCATTATCAGATCTCTAAGGTATTTGACATCAAACTCCTAGGATGCGTTTCAGATTATTAAAGAAACACAATCTTCATTTTAAATTATGTTCCTCCAGGAGAAAAATAAAAAAGTGCGCAGTCATTGTTAACTATCATTTAATACCCATTTGAAAGGCAGTCAAATAGCCAAATGTTGATTAAAAGAAGTTACAGTGAAGAGAAGATTTAATACATTTAAAGTATCAGGTTTAAAGCTATCCCTTAAAGGGACAATCCCTCTCTCTTATACCTGGATGCAGATGACCACACACAACACCCCGCTCCTGGGCCAGATCTAACAGCTGTGCATTCCAGGGAAAGTCTGCTGGCTGACCCAACGGAAGATCACTATTTTACCTTGCAGAGGCAGTTTCCCAACATATAGCACAGATAAACTGACTTCCCAATCCACCTAACTGTGGCTGCACAGCTGCTGGATCTGACATGGGACATAGCAGAGAGGCGCGGCCAGGAACCAGAAAGGAAAAGCTAGTCATAAAATTCATTCAGCTGCAATGCGTGACTATGCTCCCTGGCTGCAGCTTCATATAGACTTTAAGCAATCCACTTTCGGTATAAATGGTACTGCAGTTGAAAGAAGCAGACCTACTTATTCCCTGCTGCTTGCTTGCACCCTTTCACATCTCTCCTACCAGCACAATCATTTATGTTCCCATATCATTAAAAAAATTAGTTTGAAGGGAAAAAAAAATTTAAGCAGCTTCACAAATACATATCGAGTAACAAGACAGTAAGACTAAGCAGGCAGAGAAACAAAAAAAAAAAAAATAAAGGACTACATATTTGGGCAGAGCTGTCCTTTACCAGCTACAACATTGACAAAACTCCAGGCTGGGTAATAGAATAAATGGTTCCTGATAATACCTTTGGTGACGCACCTTCCCACATGCTCCAACAAGAGATCAAGTTCATAAATGCTAAAGTAACAGACTTGACTAGCTTCCTGTGTCAGTCCTGAAACATGACTGGAATTACTAAATGCTCAATAGTGAAATAATTACCTCAGGAAATAAAAACAGGTTTCCACTTTGTGAGCTCTTAGACAAGAACTAGAAATAAGTTCTAAAGAAAAAAAATTAAAGGGATCTTACGTCAGCCACAATAGATTAATTGTTTTGGTCCAGTTTCGCTTTGTACTTCCACTCAAGCAAGCTCTCCGAAATGCCTCCCTGGCTAGGAAGACAACTGTTGAATAAAGCAGAGTTAGCCTAAAGAAGAAAAAAAAATTATTTCATTATATACTGCTTCTGAAAGCATACATCCAATACCGTTACTTACATTTTTCTTTCTGACAAACAAATCTAATGGGTATGCAAAGAAAACACGGTGATCTGAGATAAATTATTGCTGTCTCCTAAAAGTGAAGAAAAATAATTACATGCAGTTTACTCAAGCGGCAAAAATACTTCAGGCATGCTATAAAAAAAGAATGTAGTTGCAAAATTTATTTATAACAGCATGTAATACACAGCGGTGTCTAGCTTTCCCTCGGGAAGCTGATGGTTTAACACGAGAACAGGCCAGCAGTACTTGTGCTTCAGGCCGCCAAAGAAACTCAGCGACATTCAAAACGCAAACTGCAAAACGCCGAGCAGCCCTGGAGTTATACAAAGCGTTTCAGCGGCACACCACGCAGCCTACAAACCCTGAGGTCCTGCACCACATCCAAGCCCGTTACAAAGATTAAAAAAAAAATCACGCTGGGAATCGCGTTCTTCGGGAACCCTCACGCGTGAGGGGACCGAGGCGAAGAGCGCGGCTCGGGAACGGCGGGGCGCGCCCCAGCCGCCGCCTGCTCACCTCACGTTGACGACGCCGATGAGCTCCCTGGAGAGGTAGCGCAGAGTGAACGCGTTCAGCCCAAAGGTGACCACCCGGAACAGCACCTGCGAAGGAAGCCGCACGGGAAACATCTGCGGGCCGAGCGGGGCTGAGGCGGCTCCCGCCAGGCACCGCTGAGGAGGAGGAGGAGGAGGAGGAGGAGAGTGCCCGGGGCGGCCCCGCACCTGCAGCAAAGCGCTGGAGGAGGCCAGCCGGGTAGTCTGGCTGAGCACGTCCTGCGAGGCCATCGGCCCCGGTCCCGGCCCGGCGCCGCCGGCAGGAAATGGCGCTGCCGCCGTCGCGCCGCGATCTCGTCAGGCGGAGCAGGGCGGGCCGGGG
>VXAL01016788.1:8415-27021 GCA_013399475.1 Chauna torquata
ACCAACATCCCTATCAGAGAGGTCTTGCTTATACACTTATAGGGGTAGACAATGTTAAGAATAAGAGCATTTCATTGGCCTTGGAAAATGAAATTCCTGTATAGGAGGCCAGCAGTCTGACCAAGGTAAAAAGGGACTGTAACTTACCACATCTTCATAGGCTGATAGAGCTGATATTAGGGCTAGTTTGGCAGCAAGTTATTAGACATGATATTTGTTCTAAAACTCTATAGAAGTTGGTAGAAGATTATAATCTGACATCCCCATATCCAGGCTTTGACTCTCAGGGAGAGTTTAGATTATTTGGAATGTCCTTAGAAAGCGTTATACAAATGTGCCAAGAGCTCTCCTTAGTCACTTCCAATATTCTGTCACCATAAAAGCTTTCATTTGATTTGGAATATATTTAATAATGTTAATTCTTGTTGTAATAACAGTAAATTATTTTATTTCCCTGCTGAAAAGTGATTATATAGTTACTCCAAAGAAATATCAATGTTTTTGATTAGTAGTTTTCATACTATTAAAACAGCAAACAATTACAACCATTTATTTTTTTATTTCAGTATTGTCTATGTAGAAAATCACTGGATGCAGTCAATTTGATTTAAACCTAAGATTTCTAAAGCTCATAGATGAATTAGTCAGGTAAATAGCTGAGTTGATTAACTTGCTAATTGAAGATGATAATTTTAACTATAGACAAATTCGTTACAGGACAATTTTTAGGATGCACAGTAGTTAGCTGTTTATTTGCAAAGGCACCTTCGTATGGGAGTCAGTGGCACTGAGGAACAAGAAGAGCAGAAATAGAGCATGATCACATATTAACAGTAAAATAAGTGCAAACATTAAATATTCTACATGCAGAGAAACAGAAAATTTTGGGTGTCTTTGATAGATAATGTCTAAAAGGGTTACAGTAATGGTATACAAAACAATGAAGGGCACAAAGAAGATTGATAACTTTTAGCCAACCCATTTTGAAACTCAAGTAGAAGCACTCATTTCATTATATGACTGAAGTTCTAATGTAATAAAAATAGTTGTATGTATCATAAGTAATATGGCTGTATTGGTGCTTGTGTAGTGGTTAAACAGCCTCTATACTGTAAGTTAACACCGAGATCAAGAACTTCATAAAAACTAAAAAAACAAAACAAACAAAAAACAAACAAAAAACCCTAAAAAAAAGTCAGCTTAAGAACACTTTTTTTTTTTTTTTAAATTTTTAACCGTAGGATAGGTTTTGGACTACTCTGCAATGGCAAACTGATTAACAGAAGGCTAAGAACAGCATTTGTTATGATCCAGAAGCAAGGCTCCAACTCCCTGAATAACATAGGATGCTGTTTAGTCTTTTTTGATCATGATATCATCTAAGAGTGATATATTAGTTAGGCAGCCTGCTTAACCATTCTACTATACCTTATTCCACATTAAGTTTCCTTTGTAAATGAATCCTGGAATTCATAGGGAGAAAAAGTTTATAAATCTTTTGTGGTGCAGGATTTATGTTTATCAGATGTTGGTCATTATGAAAGCTAGGAAACTGTATTTGGCAAATGATAAATTGGGTAGAGTTTGGTCATCTTTATATTCCTTGAGCTTGCCTTTTCCTGGAAGCATGGACATTCGCAGGCCACTAGCGTTTCCCTGATGCTGTTGGCATCTCTGCCAATACCCTATTTTCTCCATTCATTTTCAAGAATTGGCATTACTATATATTTCCTCCTCATAAATTTTCTAGAATTGTTTACTTTTAAGTTAGCCTGGATTCTACCAGCGCTGTTTAAAATAATATGAGCCTGTTATGCAGTATTCTGTTTCCCTTCTAATTGTAAGATGGGCTAAATTTCTGATCAGGCAAAACAAATGGAATGCAACCAAACTCCTAACATTGCTTACAAGAGTAAAGAATAGCAATGCCTTTAGCGACCTCTGTTCATTAAAGGTTTGAGGATGGTTCCTTTAAATTTTTGTTAACATTGCTTTCCAATTTACTAGAGAGAGGAAACTTACACTGACAAGGAGACAGTGTTATGGGGGTGGAAAATATACAGGATCCAATCAGTGAAGCAGGAGGTGGGAGGAACAGCTGCTTCTTAAGTAATGACATATAAGTAATATTAGTCCCATTGGCTTAATTACATTGTAACCTTAAACAACAAACATCTGTTTTCCATGTTTTCTTCCCAAAGGCCCTGACATTTCCAACATAACCAAACCTTCTTATATTTTTCATGATAAAATAGTTTGAAACAGTGAATAGTATGAATGTTATTAGTATTAAAAACAACAACAACAACAAAAAGATCCATAGGAAAAGCATATCACAGTATTTTTTCCATAGTTTTCTTGCCTCCTATATGCTACCTGATTGTATGCTAGAAAATGCAGAGATGAAGGATGGGGAAATAGTAGATTAAGTATATCAGTATTTTTTTCTTCCTGTCCTCAGCAGTGTTTGGAAAGAACATGTACCTATGATATATGAGACACGCTTCTTTCAGATCGATTCTGTTTCCAATACAAAAATAACTGGTGAATCACTGTGCAGATCTCAAACATGTTTTTAAATACCATAAGGTTTTCCTTTCTTTGGTGCATCTACAAAAACAATTCATTCTTAGGTCTTGTATTCTTGGGGTATGATGTACAGCTGTGATGAAGGGTGAGGGAATCTGCGCCATACAGGAGGTCTGAGTGAATCTTACAGGGCAAAGACTTGTTTTATAGTAAAATCCAATGTCCTGGAAAATTCTGTTTACAAGAAGATGCTGCTAGATATCAAGTGACAGGTCCCAAGAAATACTTAAAACGAGACAGCTAGGTAGGAAGAAGGTAAGTAGGAAAGGTAGGGAAGCTGGATAGTCTTGCAGATATGGTTACACACTTGTCTTTCCAGACAACTTGTATAAATCAAGATCTCAAAAATCGTCAGTGGAATTTATCTATGGTATAGGACATGATTCTTGAAGGGAGATTACAAATGTAGAAAAGCAGATAGAAAAAACTATTTCAGGATGCTGTCAATTGCAATATATTCATGTATTTCAAGAAAGATACAGCATGTATTAAAGATGGCGTTCAGGTATAGAATCCATCTTAATATTTAACAAAAAACCCATTAGAATAATATTGTAAAATTTCTAGATTATATGTATAGTACATACAAGGTTAGGTCTGTGCATACCAAATTTTACAAAACTGTTAGGTGTGGAAATTCATGACTGGAGATACAACCTCACCTCCCCCAACCCCCCCCCCCACAGCTCTGATACTAACCACACACTTAAAAGATATTTCACTATTTGAAGTCTCATATTAGAATGTACTGATTGTTAAAGGTGTATTAAAATAGTTGGAAAATAACTGCTTTGCAGACTGTCCAAAAATATTTGCAAATCTAGTAAAGCTTTCGATACGGTTTCTCATAGCATCCTGCTGGACAAATTGTCCAGCATACAGCTAGATAAAAACATAATACGATGAGTGAACAATTGGCTGACGGGTAGGGCTCAAAGGGTTGTGGTAAATGGGGTTACATCGGGCTGGTGGCCAGTCACCACTGGGGTCCCCCAGGGCTCCATTTTAGGGCCAGTTCTTTTCAATGTTTTCATAAATGATTTGGATGTAGGACTAGAAGGTGTTTTGAGTAAGTTTGCTGATGATACTAAACTGGGAGGAGCTGTTGACTCTATCGAGGGTGGAAAGGCCTTGCAGAGAGATCTGGACAAACTGGAGAGCTGGGCAATCACCAACCGTATGAAGTTTAACGTGAGTAAGTGCCAGGTCCTGCACCTGGGAAGGGGCAACCCTGGCTACATGTACAGACTAGGGGATGAGAGGCTGGAGAGCAGCCCCGCAGAAAGGGATCTGGGGGTTTCGGTAGATAACAAGTTGAATATGAGCCAGCAGCGTGCCCTGGCAGCCCGGAGGGCTGACTGTATCCTGGGGTGCATCAAGCACGGCATTGCTAGTCGGTCGAGGGAGGTGATTGTCCCGCTCTACTCTGCGCTGGTGCGGCCTCACCTCGAGTACTGTGTGCAGTTTTGGGCACCACAGTACAAAAAAGGACGTGAAACTATTGGAGAGTGTCCAGAGACGGGCTACAAGGATGGTGAAGGGCCTAGAGGGGAAGACATACGAGGAGAGGCTAAGGTCATTTGGTTTGTTCAGCCTGGAAAAGAGGAGGCTGAGGGGAGACCTCATGGCGGCCTGCAGCTTCCTCATGAGGGGGAGCAGAGGGGCAGGCGTCGATCCCTTCTCTCTGGTGACCAGCGATAGGACCCGAGGGAATGGAGTCAAGCTGTGACGGGAGGTTCAGGCTGGATATCAGGAAAAGGTTCTCCACCGAGAGGGTGGTCGCACACTGGAACAGGCTCCCCAGGGACATAGTCCACGGCACCGAGCCTGTTGGAGTTTAACAAGTGTTTGGACTGTGCTCTCAGACATATGGTCTGCATTTTTGGGTAGACCTGTGTGGAGCCAGGAGTTGGACTCAATGATCCTTGTGGGTCCCTTCCAACTCGGGATATTCTATGATTCTAAGTGACCTTGCAGCTGAGTTTCAACTATTTTATATATTCTAAACATAATAATATTGTGTTTTGTTATAAATGTGCATGAAATTAATTTAAAAGGGGTAAAAACTAATTTATGTCTACAAAAAAAAAAAAAAATCAGAATGAATACAATCTTTGCATTACATATTTTTGTTTTCTTTTTTCCAAGAAAAGTGAAATATTGTGCTACCTTGAGTGCAAAAATGTCTAATTCCCAACTACATTCAGTCTACCTAGCAGTTTTCAGAGACCTGCAATAGATTTTGCTTCTAAATTGCTCTTTCCACATTATCACAGAAGAATATCTTTGCTGAATTGCTGCTTCCATGACACCCGTCCAGGATAATACCCATGTAACTGGATGATCTTGCCTCAGATATTCAAGCCATTACCGGTGCCAGCTATTCACTCCGTTCCTTTGTTTGAGGGTCTTGCTCTCCGTTACATTATTTTTTCCATACTTTTAGAACATAATGCTCAATACTAAATCAAATGCCTAAAATCTGGAAATTTTACGTGAGCAACAAACTAGTTTGCTCAAAATTTCTATATAGCATGTTTGATGACATTTAATTCCATAAAATTGGAACTGATTGGCAATGCTTCTATTTTTGTGTTTCAGTTCCCACTTATTTGTTGTCTTGTAGTATATGTTTCTATACTTTATTTGTGCCTGATTCAAAGCTGTTGCTCTTAATACTGCAATATTTTCTTGGAGCTAGATGTTGTTTCACAGTGTATGCTTACAATATAAATAGGTAGCAAAAACTGCTGAATTGAGGTATGTGCTATTTGTATTTTATGTCCCATTACACAGGATATATCTAAACTGCTAATGTTGGCCAGGAAACTGGCTCAGGTACTGGATCGCTTATCATCCACTCAGCTCCTTGGTTTACTTTGGATCATTCCAAAGCTGGGGTTGGAGTGCTCCCAAAAACTAGGATGAATGACAGTGCATCAAATTTAGCTTCCTCTACCCACACAGTCTTTCAAAAAACCATCTCAAAATGTTTAGCGCTCTCAAATTCAACTTCATGCCACTCCCTCGGTCCTTTCTGTAACCTCAGTTTGATGCAATAAAATCAACCTCTCTGACAGTCAGCATTATTACAGACACTTTGAAATTCTAGAAGTGTACAATAATGATTAGGGCAACAGAGCAGCACCACATGGGAATCAGAAGATAGCCAGGTCCAAAGGCTAGGCACCCTGAATTGTAGACAATCTACCCTGAAAGAGGCTACCATTAAGTAGTGTGGGTACAAATCTATCCACATTACTTCATGAACAGATATTGTTGCTTAGATATTTGAAATTGGTAGTGTTGAGAAAGTGAGGAGAAAAAAAAAAAACATTCAGGATTGGTTTTCTGCTCTATCTAAATGATCTTGCATGGGAGGAAGTGGTTAAAAATAGAAATTTTGGTTTGGTCTCATTCCTAATTAAAAGTAACTTTTGTTTAAAAAAAGAAAAAAAAAAAGAAAAAAGGTAGTATCCTAAGGCTCTTTGGAAGAAGTCTTTGTCTGTAATGAAAGGTGTGGTAGAGCATACTTGTGTGTCATCTCTGTATCAGGCCAGTCAAATGACAGGTAGTGGTGTGTTAAGATAACATGAAGATTTTCCTTTTCAGGACTTAAAAGGTGCATGTGACATGTTATTTCTAGTGACATTAACTAAGAAAAATATGTAATCGCAGATTTCAGGGAGGAATAGTATTTGTTAGCTTGTCTACGTTTTTCTTTCTTCACTTCAACACCGTAAGTCAAATGTGAAAAGTTCAATTAGCCCTTCTTGCACTGAGTTGGCAATATGGCCTGGGTTGTAGAGCATGACATTTCCTATTTGTTATATTTCCAGAGGATCTTATTCTCTGTGCAATTTTTGTCTCTGATGGATCTGTTTTAAGCTGTTATAGCAGGGAATTAAAGACTCAAAAATAAAGTAACTTCCCAGTTTTAGGAAAACCATATCCATGCATAATCAGTGAACATTTTTCATGGCCAAAATGCAGAGACTTGGCTATAAAATCTAAAATCTATTGACATACAGTACTCCTGAAGAGTGGAAGAGTTTTCTTCTATCATTTCCAGTAACTTGTATGTATGGCAGGAATAATACTAGTATCTGATCTATATCACTGATGGTGTATGTTGTACACATTGGAACCTCACTTTCTTCATGTCTGTACCCAACCTGAACCATCACTGCCATCCATACTAACTTCTGTGAATAGTGAATCTTCCCATCAAACTCAAAATGTGTGCAAGGGACTTTGTCGTCTTACACAACTGCTGTGCCGTAAGTCTTAAATTGTTAATAGAGGACACATTTCAATCAATCTGTAAAGAGTGAGACGATGTAATGAGAAAGATTGATATAAGCAGTAAGGTGGCAACAGCAGTGACTGGATCTCCTGTTTGTGACTGCCCTTTGTGGGGAAGGGCAGAGAAGGAGTGAGGTTTGAGGAACTCACAGGCACATCTGTAAAACTGTTTCCCTGAGTGTTAGCCTCTCGTTAGTCTTAAGGCTTTAAGAATATCTCAATTTATGAGTTCTACAGTTAAAAATAAAAAAAGATACAAAACAACATAAGCTTTCCAGAAGACCGTGTAGAACATTTTAGTCTGGCAAATAAGGCAATTGAGCCTAGATTTTTCCTATTTACAGTCAAATAAAACCCATTTTCTTTCAAAATAAATAAACATGGTGCTGGAATCCTTACTCTAAATCAAACAATTATAGAAAAACAGTGGCAGAGGGGCAGTGAGAGGTCGTTTGCTTCACACCTTTGTGCTGAGGCATGACCCATCCTGATGCTCCTCAGCCTCTATTTGTAGAGCTGATATTTAAATGTAGTAAACCAAAATCTGCTATTTTTCTCAGTCAGAGTTTTCTGTAGGGCTTCATGACTGGACAACAGAATTCGTCCATTGTTTTGTGCTAGGATAATTTGTGAGTTTCCAAGCAGAGGACTTAACCATCTTCATTATGTAATGCCAAATATTCAGACAATAGAAGATAAGCCTGTTGTCAAATTGCATTTTAAATTGGCATTCTGTGAGACATTAGGAGTCACTACATATATCTTCAGTGTGTGTGGGAGTCATGACATTAAAAATAACATAAAACTTATTATGCAGACAGAAAATAAACGTTTTCTTCCCTTAAAGAATTTAAGATTGATGGATAATTACTTTGCTTGCTAAGGAGAGACTTCAATAATCAGTATAAATCATAAGGTCATTAAATCGGTAGGGCAATGAGAGATAAATCAGTGCCCTGAAGATGACTTGCAATTGCTTGTTGCAGGATACACGGCTGACTGATATTTTGTAAAGACCATACTGAGCATCTATCTAATTGGGTTGGATGTGTTAGAGAGTCTATAACAGAGCTAGCTGAATAAGTCAAAGACCACCCACATATGAACCAAATGACTTACGTGTCTGTGGGACACTCAGGAAAATCTGTACTTATTGCTCTATCTCAACTCCATCAGGAGCTTCCTAGGCTGCGTTAAAAAAGGGTAGAAAAAGAAACAAAAGTTTGATGCAATTCACTTTGTGTAATGTTTCTAAAACCAAGGATATGGAGACAAAAGTGACATGCAGTCATAGCGACAGCTATGCTATTTTGGAATGTTCTGCATGTACATATTTCATAATTGGATTCAAATGACCAGAAAGTGACACTTCTCCCACATGCAGTCAGATGGCTTTTGTAGCCAAATCTGATGAATCGTTTGGAATCAAAATCTCAAGAAATTAAGGCTTTGCAGTTCATGACCTTTTAGTACTGGGGGTTTACAAATAATAAAAAATCAAACTTAATCAAAGTTAAAATTTAGTCAAAATCAACTTAATTAATATATGCATCTGCAGAAAGGCAGTAAATAACTATTCTAAAATTGAAATAAATTGTAGTACAGGACTATCAGTGGGCTTCATATTCTAGAGAATTGCCTCATGTCTGTTTTACAACCTGGGCAAAGTAAATATTTATATCTATTTTTACTGTTTTCCCTGTGAATTCTGAACTTTTTTTGTTCTTAGTTAACATCTATATCCATTTGGATTAATTCTACTAAAAATAATAAGATCATTCCAGATTTACATCAGTGTCATTTTATTTTAACATACCTGGTATTAGTGAAGTAAAAGGCAGGGATTTATTAAATGTTGTTGCTTATTCAACATACTTACTTTTAAGCAGATGTATTTGTTTGGTATGGCTTACAACAATAAAGTATTTATATGACATTAGAGCTTAATCAGTGGCTAATTCATGTGCTGGGAGCTGTACAAATACAGAAAAGACATGTTTCTTATCTTCAGATGACTTAAGATTACAAATGCAAATAATAGACTGGGCAAAGTGATGCATCATGGAAAGAAATAAAAAGTGTAATTAGCATAGTTTTATTAGCTATGTATTGTAGTGTTTTTTTTTTTTTTTTTTTTAACATAGGATAAGACAATGAAAAGAGGGGACAGTATGAATAGCCAAATTAGTTTAAAAAAAAAAAAAGGTATACATAAAAATAACAGTACAGTAAATCTGAGGTGATTATTTAATCTGAATCCCTCAGTTTTAATGCTTTCTAACTGAGAATAGGTGGGGATTCAGAAAGATTGCAAACACACGAGCATCAGAGACTTTTCAGAGTTCAGAGTGCTTATTAAAGCAGTTCACTATCTGCAGATTGCCATGGCTACTACGCAAGCATGTAATTCAAAGAGCAGTGAACATGGCATCGTTCAAAATTCCAAACATTATTCTAGATTAAAAATTTGTATATTGCCCCAATCTTTATAAGGAGCCAAAGCAAAAACTGCTTCAGAGCTCCTCCAAGCTTACAGGCTGTTCAGAACTGAGATTCGTCCTTCTGAATGAATCTGGTCAATATCTTTCTAAAAACAAAAAGATGAATAAAACAAATATTTTATTTTACACATTCTTCTAATGCTTGAATCCAGGTTTAAATTTCATTTATATTTATATGTCATGTTAAAGCTTTGATGGTAAATTAGTGAGAAACTTCAACAAAATAGTTTGCAGTCTGTCAAATTACAGGTAAATCTATTTAGCTGGTTTAGAATGAAGAACTCAACTATCTTGAGGATTTCATGGCGCTCTCTGCTTGCCTGAATTATGTCAAGTTAGCCTTCAGAAGAAAATCCAAATATTTTTTATTTTGTGGTAACAGGAACAATTAAAAAATACACTGCAGTGTCAACCATGGTCAGTTTTAACATGGATACTTCACTCCAGTAGTCTCCTAGTAAAACTAGTTTGCTGAATGTAATGGAATGGTGATATTCTGTTTATTGCTTGATTATATTCTACTTTCACTTTGATTCTGACTCAAACTTTTTCTGAATCATGACAATTTCTTTTTTCTGTTGAGATTTAAACATTTGTCCTTTTCTTCTATCCGTGAGTAACAATGAGAGAAAGCAGTCAGAGTTTTAGGAAAAGATGAACTTGTTATCTTTCTGCACAAACAGTGCTCTTGAAGAACATGTTGAACCAGATTTTCAGGTGCGATAGTTCAGTGCTGTTCCATTAAATCTGGTTACTTTAATATAAGCAAATAGAGTATGTAGTCAGGAAGACTGCGCAGGATAGGTGAACAGAGTAGGCCTCAGCCATATGAAGTTTGAACTTTGTGGAGTGACTATATTTATGAAATAGAAGATAGAAGGTTTAAAGATTTCAAGCCTTCAGTGGAATAAACTAGACCCATAGTATCTGCTGCTGTTAGTTGCTCTGTTGCCCCATCTTTGTATAGAGCAGGGAAAAAGAAGTCTTTGCAGCCTTTTCCAAGTAATGATCTTGAGTAGCTTTCTCAGACTCGAACACTTTAAAAGAAGTTTCTATTTACCAGAACTGGGGGGTATGTTCTTTTTTCAGCACCACTGGTGGACATTTTCATTTCCATCGTCACTGTCTGAATACTGAAGGGGAAGACCATAGGGCACTGAATTGCCACAGGTTGGCAGTTATACTTAAAGTGAATCTTCATGACAGTGTGATCTATGCTTCATATATTAGATAAAGAGAAGATGGTCCTACTGACAAGCACCTGAACTTGGATGCTTAAACGTAAAGGGTACAGAAGGTTAGGTACTATTTTTGAGTCACCATGAATAAATGTCTTTGAGAACAAATCAGACATTTAGTCAGGGAAGTAGAATAGATCTTTTCTACCTCTGTTTTCTACAGTTCTGTGGTAGCCCCATGCCACTCCTTTTCATGTTTCCTACACTTTCACAGTGACCTGACAAAAGAATTGCAAACATGGGAGATGAAATTTCAATATTACCTGGAGTGGCAGATGGAAAGAGGGATGCCCAAACCATTAAACTATTTCTTATTTTATTCTGGGAATTAAAGTTGAGGATAAGAGGTGTCTTCCCTCGCCCAGGGAAGCGGAGGGAAAGGAGGGATAATGCCAGCTGCTCTGTTACCCACGAAAGCAAGATCTCACTGATTCAATGTTCTTCTCCACCTACAAACAGAGAATAATTATCTCCTAAAAATATTTATACATCCATATTGATTTCAAATAGAATGCATGCTTCCAAAAATGTAAAGAGATGTATGTTCCAATAACGAAGGTTATAAAATATTTAAATACTTCCTCTGCTTCTCTCAAGAGGAAATGCCAAATATCAAAGAGGAAGGAGATTCCAACTTCTCTTGTTTTTAGTGTGAGGTTCTTATTCCCCTTTGCTTTATCACTTTCTGCTCCCAGAATAAAAAACTATTACTATTTTGTGATGCATATCCTGATCCAAACTTCATACATATGCATTGCCATATGTTTCACACATCATATGCTTTCCTTAGTTTCATTTCAGGTTCAACATCAACACTCTTTACCCATCACACTTATATACACATACTTTGTTCATTTCACACGTCTTCCTATGTTTGCAGAGTCAAATAGAGAAAGAAGTTGAATTGACTAATACATCTTATGGAGAAGAAGCAACTCAAGCCTGTATCTAGGCCCTTCTACATCATCCTTACTCGCTGCTTACTTAAAAAGACTAATACAAGATATTCACTGACTATATGAATCTAAGCTAAACTCTCTTGCTTGTGCAGGAGTGGAATTTTGAAAAACAATTATTTTGTGTAAAGCACCAAGAGAAACTACAAGCAGATTTGAGTATCCCTAGGCAGCATTACAAAACTAAATTTTAGATCCCTTGTCACGTAGTGGAATCCTTTGCTGTACTTAATGCCCAGGTTATCCCGGGGACAGGTAGTTATTGAAGTAGGGATCCTCAGAGGCCGACATCCTGGATGGGGTGCAACCTAGAGCAAAGATGCAGCTTGTTGCTGCAGCTCAGGATGCTCAAGAGAAGAGACATAGGTATAAATTTTAGACTCCAAAAGGGGTCTCATGCTTTTCCAGACAATGAAGTCCCAGCAATACAAAAAGAATCCTGCTTCTAATGAGAGAATGGCAAAGAAAATATGAAGGGCTTGTAGGTGTTTTTTCTCAGCTCTAAATCTCCTATGAAATTGCCAAGGAACTGCCTATGGAAGACTTTTCAGATTTGAAGTATTCTTCCAGGATACTGTAATGGATAGGTGAAATGACTGCTACAGAGGGCGTACAAAAGATGTTCCCCTGGAATTTCAAGGTGTTTTTTTTGTTTGTTTTTGTTTGTTTGTTTGTTTTTCCTTGAATTATTGTTGAAGTCTGGGATTTTTTTTTTTATTTTTTTATTTTTTTTTTTGCACACTGTGATTTACCAGCTACGTAGCTGAGGAATGAGTTGGAATGATTTTTTTTTTTTTTTTCAGTGGGAATGAGATGATATAGCAGCCCTTTTCCTAATTTCTGCTCTTAGCCCACAATTACATCATCCAGTATTATAACGTACTTGAAGCAGATGTGAAATAGCATTTCTTATAATGTTTAAATTTTACAGTCTGCACTTACAGCGTATAAGAGACTTACCACTTGGAATTGGGAATCTCAACATTTCCAAATTTATAATAATGTTAGGCATTTCACCAACGTATTTAGGATGTTATAAGGGAATGTTATATGCATTTCTAGACAATGATCCTTTGGTTTTGTTTTCTGTTTGGTATTTTAGTTATGGCTATGGATAGGAAGTATTTATGTTGTGGATGCTTACAAGTGGTTACAAAATTAAGAGTTCTTTTATGCTTTGGAGGAAGAATTTGTTTGTTTGGTTTATTGATATGTATAGTAATCTTTTGGTTCCCAAGCTGAGAGATCTGATGCTGTTATGGTGTTATACATGGACAAACCAACTTTTGGACCTTATTATATATCAAAGAACAAATTTAGGATTTTTTTGGAAATCCTTACAGTCATTAATGTAACAATTTTAGATTAGTAATAACAGAGTCATTGTTCTTATCTATGGGGTGGCTTACCAAAATTTACTGGTGTAGTAATTCTACTTTACTGATACCTGAGAAAAAGTAAATGGGTTTCACAAAATGGAAATGTTATGGTTCTCAGTATGAGGGGCATACAAAATCTGGATATTTTCATTTATATCTGTACTGTCCCTATTCAAATACAATTAATTTTTAACTGTGTATTGCAGCTTTATTTCTGCAAGTGTGAGAATGAGATGTACTGTAACTAGTAGCTTAGTGAGTTGAGTGCTTACCAGGAAAGTGGAATACCTGGGTTCATCTCCCTTCTCCAAATTCTGAGAAAGAAGGAGAGGAAACATCCACAGATAGTATCTCAACCACGGAGTTTTGAGATAAATTGTATGTACATTCACACCACTCTCAGTCAGGCACCCACAATAGTACTGACGTGCTGATGTGTTGTGAGACACCCAATGTAAAAGACAAGCTCTAGAAATAAGTAGGTGAGGATCCCTCATGAACGTAGGCCTGAGACAGATCACAGGGCAATTTGACAGCATGAAGTCCGCAGACAGCTGGTGACAAAACTGAGATACTGCAGGAGAAGACTCAGTGCTACAGAACAATTTACATGGTGAGGGCAGCAAAATAGCAGTTTCAGGAATCTCTTGTGCTTGAATGTGGGACTTTGTAAAATAGTGAGTTTGTAATGTGTGGACTGTAGTAATATAATGGTGTCTTACTACTTCCTAATGGGTAAATACTGTTACAGTAATTTAGTATCAGTAGGATCTGGAAAGAGTGACTTGTTTACTGCCACAACCTTTTGATCTAACAGTACAACTTAATATATAAAAGAAACTGTAAGCTACAGCTACCTCTGTGTCTGTACTGGTAGTTACAGATACCTCTTCAAACCACAACTGCCAGACTTGGTCACCCAGGATATCCCCTAAATTGTTACGACCCTGAAAGAAGCTAACATTGACACAGATAAAAGAAGGTTACAGAGGGAATGCTTGGCAGGGCTGTGGAAGAGTATTTTCCTCGGCTGCAGAGTGAAGAATTATGTCAGTAAGAATTAGGCACCTAAATACTTACAGATTACTAGGATCTAAGTGGAAACAGACATAACTCACAAACAGTGATTTTTTTTTCCTTTTCCAGAAAAATAGCTTTTATCCCCAAACTGGAAAAAAACAGGGAAAAAATTCACAGAAAATGCTTCCCATAATTACTGAACCCCTGTTCAGGTAAATGGGGCTGCATGTGCTTAAGCACAAAATCATGATATTCCTCATAACAGATATTTGAGTAAAATTTGGAAGAGGAAGAGAGAAGCAAGCAAGCTTTTCTTACTTATTTTTAAGAGCAAGAAAGGGAAAAATTCTTCACAGTAAAAAGCCAAATAAACAAAGATACAAATCCATCTGTTATGGACAAGCAGCCTTTGGGGAAGGAAGTAGGAATTAGTTGTTGTGTTGTCTAAGGTTATAGCTGCATTGGTAGGACCCCTCTCGAGTCACTAACTTGAGCTGCTCAGGGCAACAAACCCCAGGGTATGGGTGAGAGCTATTTCCTTAGAATTCTGCGATATCCTGGTTCATCACCACCATTAACCTTTGTGGGGGGAGGCACCTCACTTGACCTCTACCCTTTCAGAACCCTAAATATCAGAGGAAACAACCATTCATTTGATATTTATACTGATAAGAATACTGCTTTATTCTCCTTTGACATTTATATACAGTTACATTATGGTTGTTCAGATAAATGTCAAATGAAAGGTTTCCAAATCTGACATTTTTTAATAGTATGCCTAAAAATGTTGCGGTCAAACGAAGGACTGTGATTCATGTGGCACTTAGAATGGTCTACCTGTCTTCTGCACACAACTTGAAGGCTAATTCTAGTTAAGCAGAGATCAGAATGGTAGCACCCAACCGAAAAGGAGAACAGGAGAGTTCTCTGTGGAATTAATCAAGCTGAAGCAAAAAACACCATTCTCAAGTAACAGCTTAAGTGAAAGAGGTGAATAGCCATTCTAACTCTCTCAGACTCCCATACCCCCTGACCACTTTATTTTGGATATTTCACACGCAGAGGGTTTAACGTTCAATACCAAATGTATTTGTTTGTAGATAGTTTAGGTATGTTACGTAGGGTATTGATTTAGCAGATTTAATAGAATACAGCAAGATACTGAAATCACAACACGTGCAAACTACACTTAACAGAATAATAGAATTGCGTTATGTGGTTGAACCACGGTACAAGTCTAATTCTCATCATTGTTCTTTATAATATGCTCACTGTCAAACACTGGGCATCCACAGCTGCCATGAAGGAGTACATAGTTTGAAACCAGCTCAAGAAGAGCCTCACAAAAGGACTTGTGAGAGTGTAGTTGCAGGTACATTTTTAGTTTTGAAGTATGTTTAGGTCTACCAAAGGTGATATCTACAGTCAGTCCTTAGAGTTGCCACAATATCTTAAAAATAAAATAATTGAGAACACTTTTTTGTCTTCACTGACTACCTTTAGCTCAAACACCTTTTTGAAGCGGTTCAGAATAGTCTCAAATAAAGTTTATTGTGGGCAATAATTTAACTTGAACTTAATAGAAGGCAGGAAAAGGAATTCTGTACTTCACCTGCATCATTCTTCAGGTCTCTTTTTTCCGCTGCTTTTCTTATGAGTGATCATATTGTTTTTAATTATACAAAAAAAATTTGCATATTTGAAACAAGGAAGCTTCTCTTCTGAACTTTTTTTAATAAATTTTAGTCCAAAGATGCAATTGATATTGTAAGCTCTAGATCTATTCTCAACAGCAATGTGTATTTGCTTGTGAGGTTTTGTTGTATTAAATCTCTACTTTTTTCTGTATCTCCATGAAATCAAGTATATAAAGAGAATTATTTCAGCTGTTCATGGGACATTTTATTCAATTATACATACCACCTTTTCCTGGCAGCATGCCCAGAAACATCTCACTGTGATTCAGACAATGATCATTAAATATCATTAATTCCCTCCATAGAACAAGACAGTAAAGAAAGTCCAGAGTGAGCTAGTTTTTGTTTTCAGCTAGTTCTACATGCTTTTATGTCCTGGAATTCTCCGCTACTCACCCCTGCCACCTAAACTCCTCCACTGGTGTTATCAGCCATACTCATTAAATGTCCATAGGCCAAAAAGTTCAACAATTCAAGCTCTATACACAGATTTCTTTATACAGTTAAAACTGGTTTGGACCGTTTTCATCTGAATCATGCGCTGGTCTTCAGGGTTATGTGCCCCACCCTCCAACCCCACAAGGTTTTGACAAAATTGCATTTGCTTTGGCAGCTAACTATTCCATAGACCCTGAATTTTTCACCATGCACTGAAGAAATACAGACAACGAACAAAGTCAAAACACCGTACTATAGAGATAAGAAACTAAAGTGTAGCTGCGAAGTGGTCACTTCTATGTGGTTTCAGGAAGCAAAATGTTACAGCATTCTTGTCTATTACAGTGGCTACTTAATCATTTTACCTATTGAGGAGGAAACTGAAATCAGATTTTGAAAATTTGAAGTTTGATTTTTAAGTCATTTATTATGAATTAAAAAATATTTCTTTTAATTCAAATCATAGGTTTGAGTCTGAGTCACGTAATATCTTGAAACAAGCAATACTCCTTTTACTGACATTTGTAATTTGTTCATGAAAAGGTATTTCAGCCATCAAGAATTTTTAATTATATTGGCTGATCATTGCAGCATTGCAAATGTGAGCAAGTGTAATGTTTAAAGGCAGAAAAAAAAACCTGTATAGTGAGGACTCGTTTTACCATTTTGATGTATGTGCAGATGAACAATGGGAAAGTAGAAGGAGAGAACTAGAGAAATGCTAGAATGTTGAGCTATGAAACTGAGTAACTTTGTATTTGCAAACTAGTATCTCTTGCGTATTTATCTTAAAGTTGAGGATGTGGGGGGGTGAGGGGGAAGCAAACAAATCATAAACCTATTATTTGATGTTATGTACCCCATAATACATGAAAATGTATCTTACCATCATAAAATAATCACTGGAAAAGAAAGCTGTCATAATCTGTCATGATTCTGGTACAAAACATTCCCAGTGGGGGCCCTGATCAGTATGACACTTCAAGGAACAGAACAAAACCAGCTTTGTCAAAATACCAATTTTTTGTCATTTTAGATGGAGAGTTCTGAACTAGATAGAAGAATTTGTCTGAGGTTTGTTGGACATGGGAAGTCTGTGGAAAAGACACAAACTGAACTTGGATCCAGATCAGAGTTAACCATTAGACTATTGTTCTTTTAATTCCCAGAGCACTCATAGGACTTCCCTAAGGACACGATTATAAGATTAAAACTGAACTGAAAATATTAGGCCTGATTTTCTTTAAAAAAAAAAAAAAAATCAACTATATTAGATGAAACATACACACTTGAACAAGGAACTTAATTCTTTGTTCTTAAATGCATGGACTTTTTATACTTAATCTTGCTTCATTCTGTTGTCACAGAAAAAAATAATCACCTAAATTTCATCTCAGGTTCAGATTTTCAGTATCATTTTATTACTGTTGGCTAAAAGAGCTATTATAGGGAAACAGACATGTTCAAACTTTATGAAAACTGCTTTAATTTTACTAAGCATAATAAATATAGCCATTCTATTTGTCACACTATTAAATAAACATCCAAATTGGAAACACCTGTTTGGTGTTAATAAACACGGTATCTGTTTTGGTGCTAGTCATGGTATTCTTTCTTTCAGATAGAAATTATTGCCATGGAAGATGCTGCCCATTGATGACTTTACGTTGCCCTAATCAGCTGTTCAGTTGGATAATCCCGATCAACTCTTCAGGAATTGCTTGAGGTATTTTTTGATTTCTGAATCCTATCCAAAGGTAATTAAGCTTTGTATCACATAAAATAATGGTAATGAAAAATCATTTTATTTTATGCATATTTACTTCACGAACATTTCTGTTAGATGACAGATATGAAATTAACAATTTTTATATATGGTTTACATAGATTCAGACTGAATATATCTTTGCACAACTGACTAGTTTCACTCGTGGGCAGTTTAACAGGACTAATGAGTTAGGTCTCTTTCTTTTTAGCCATATATCCTTTTTTAAAGAAGTATTTCTAAACTTCTGCTATATTACAGAATAATATACAAAATAACCTGGAAAGAGAAAAAAAGTATTGCCTATTTGTGGTGGTTTTACCCGGCTAAAGAGGCGACCTCCACCACAACCGCTCGCTCACTCCCCCTCCTCAAAGAAACAGGGGGAGAAAATATGATGGACCAGGGCTTAAGGGTTGAGATAAGGACAAGCAGGTTACTCACTAATTATCGTCACGGGCAAAACAGACTCAACATAGGGAGATTAGTATAATTTATTACTATAACTAGCAAACTAGAGCAGTGAGAAACTAAAAGCAAACTAAAAACACCTTCCCCCCATCCACCCTCTTCTACCTCCTCCCCCCGAGCGGCACAGGGGAACGGGGAATGGGGGTTGCGGTCAGTCCGTATCGCTTCGTCTCCGTCGCTCCTTCATGGTCGCTCTCTGTTCCCCTGCTCCAACGTGGGGTCCCTCCCACGGGATGCCGTCCTTCCC
>VXAL01016789.1:0-46797 GCA_013399475.1 Chauna torquata
TTATGGTTGGCCCTCCTGGCTGCAGAGGCACACTGTTGACTCATATTCAACTTGCCATCAACCAAAACCCCCAGATCTCTTTCTACAGGGCTGCTCTTCAGCATCCCCCAGTCGGTATGTGTATCCAGGCTTGCCCCTTCCTAGGTGCAGAATCTGGCACTTGCTTTCATTGAATTTCATGTGGTTGGTAATTGCCTAGCTCTCTAATTTGTCAACATCATACTGCAAAGCCTCTCTATTCTCGACAGAGTCAACAGCTCCTCCCAATTTAATGTCATCCACAAACTTACTCAATACACCTTCAAGTTCTACACCCAAGCCATTGATGGAAACATTAAAGAGAACTGCCCCCAAAATGGAGCCCTGGGCAACCCCACTACAGACTGGCTGCCAGCCTGATGTAACCTCATTTACTATAATCCTTTGAGCCTGACTCATTAGCCAATTGTTCACCCGTTGTATTATGTATTTATCTAGCTGTATGCTGGACATTTTGTCCAGAAGGATATTGTGAGAAACCGAATCAACAGCTTTACAGGAATCCAGAAAGATTACATCAACTGGCTTCCCTTGGTCAACTGGATGGGTGCCCTTGTCATAAAAGGATATTAAGTTCATTAAGAAGGACCTTCCCCTCGTGAACCTATGTTGGCTATGACCAATGACTGCATTGTCCTTCAGGTGATGGACCTAAGGGTGATGGACCTGAAAAAGACAATGACCGCATTGTCTTTTTAATATCATTGAGACACAAGAGGGAGTAGGACACCACCTTAATCTTCCTCCTGAGATAGTCAATAGATAATATTTCTTATTTCTGTAAAAGTTTATTCCTCACATCAATCCCCCATTTCTCAGGCAGTAAATTACTCCTCCCTTTCTCAGGCAATAAATTGTTCCTCCCTTTCTTGTCTGGTTCTTATCAATGGAATGGTATCTTCAGGATGTCTCCCATATGAGGTATGCAGTCAAACTTCAAGGGTTCTGGTTCTCAGGCTGAGTTTTGGGCTGGCAGACTTTTTCTGTTACTTACAGGGTGCAAGACAAACAGAAGCATAGGGCATGGCCTTCCGCCAGGTGGTCACCATATCTGCACCTCCTCGCTGCCACACACATGACAGAATGTTGTTTAATGTATTGCCATTTGTTAAGGAGGCTGTCAGGACCCAAGCCTCCTGGTGGGCAGAGTAAGTGAGCAGAGCAGGTAACCTACCAGCTAAGTGCACCTCCCTTCTCATGCGTCCTTCCATGTCAACTGCCATGCTAACTGCCCTGTCCCTGTTTGCGGGCCCCACAATCACATTCCTCTCAGCATGTGGCAGCTGTTGCTGCTGCTTCCACTGCTGTTACTCATGATGGCTTCCCATGGTTTAAACACACATCACATTTATACATTGAGTATCATACGATATCAATGAAAGGGCTGACACAGCAGTACCCCAAACTGGTGCTGTCTGTGAACATATTAGCTGCTCACAATCTTCCTTTGTAATCTCAACAAGAGAAACAGTAAAGCAATTGAGTTGTAAATCTCTGAACTGTCCCTGTGCAAAATAGCATGAGACAGATGGTAGATGGTGACAACAGCTATCAACAGGTCTTACAAAACTAGCACAGATGTTTGGACGCAGAATGTCACCTAGGATACATTACCATTCCTCCACCATAGTTTGTTGACCTCTGACATTTGCAGCTTGAGGTTTTGTCCTTTCACGCTCTTTGATATCATGAAACAAGTCATTTGGCATAGTGAACAACTAACTTCAGTGAAGAAAAGTTAAAGGGTACTTAAGTCATAAAAGGTATGTGTTGCCATTCTTCTTTCAATTATTTTGTATAAAACGTGAGCAGCCATATCTATATTAACAGAGAATTAGAGATTTCTCACTGTATAAGCATTGTATTAGATAAATGTTTTCTTAATAACTTGCTTTTTTAGATTTTGTCTATACATAACACAAAACCAGCAATGCTTGATGATTTGGCCAGCTTTTGCTACATAGTTCAAACTTCACATGTTTTTATTTTAAAAAATGTAGTTGAATTGCTTAGCTGAACTAAAAATATTTATTAAGTTAGACCTGAACATCCTATCCTATCCTAATCTTGTAACATACCACAACATATGTGTGCCCATGTTAATGAGTATATACACATATATGCTATACGTATGCATATAACATCTACCCTGCTAGACAGAACACTAGATTAGGTATCGGAAAATCTGATTCTGTTTACTCTCTGACACTGATCTGCAGAATGATTCTAAATCACTTCATTACTTTCTGATCATTTCCTCCCATGACACTTGCCTATTTGACTGTAATCTCAAGGGGACAGCAAACATTTTTTACCATGTAAAAATAGTTAGCATAGAAACTCTCTCTATGATCTTATCTTGATTATAAACTGCATTGTACAGGATTACAAATAGCAATCTAAAGATAAATTGTTTTGTAGAAGAAATCAATAGAAGTAAAATTATGAAAACAAACAAACAAAAAATAGCTAGGACAAATTTAAACTGGGCTTGAGGGTTTCTCTTAAATCAACTTATTCAGTTCCCCATAAGGCACTGGATTTTTCTCTGCCACCTGGCTTTACTAACCTTTACATGTGCTTTACATGTGTACACTAACCTGCTTCTGTCACTAACTATAAATATATTCACTAGGTATATAGCTGGAAAGCTTCAGAATCATCATTCTATGATTCTGTGAGTCTGAGAGTCTACAGTCTACACTAGCTTAAACTTCTTACAGCATGAAGAAAAAGACACAGACACATCTAGACAGTGATTTGAATGGTTAAGTAGTACTTCAGCTCTAAATTACGCATATCTTATTACTGAGAATTAATAGCTTAATTCTCATTTTCTGCTTCCTACTCCCTAGTTTAAGCATTTCAGGTAATGTCTAGTCAAATCATTTTGTTCTATAGATTATAACTCTTACACCGTTCCCTGCATGTGGATTTATTTCCCATGGAATTTTCCTATGGAAATTAAAATATGGCAGGGAACTGGGACCCTGAGATCTCACTTACTACAGAGCTGAGATTTACCCCATCCCTGAAACTCTGGAGTGTTTCTAAACACTGTTTAAGTATGATTAACATTAGTAGCTTAACTTCTGGGACTTTGAATGGTCCTAAATTGCTCATGAATATTAAAAAATCATTGAAAATATGACCTTCATATATGTTATCATATATATATATTATAGTCAGACACAAAATTTTAAAATAGGAATATATTTTGTTCTATCTGAAATAGTTTTGTTTGTTTGTTTGTTTTAAGATTGTGACAATTGGCAAGTATTGTTTTATGACATTTACAGAAACAGTGAGCCATAAGTAATATAGTAGGGAAAGAATCAGAAAGTATAGTAAAAGCTCTAAGGACAAAATAATTGCTTCCCAAAGGAAAACACAATCTGTTAGAAGGTTCTTTGGGGATTTCTCTGTCCTTATCTGCTTGAATACTATAAAACTGAAGAGGACTATTGAGCTTTAGTTTGAACAGAAAAGACCTTCATATTCTTAAGACAACACTGCAGAAGGAAACAGAGGCATGCATTACTAAGGAGCAAAACAGAGGGTACATACACTCCAGACAATTATAACAGTATTCTAAATGCATGGTAATGAATTAATGAGTCACTTCCACTTAAATAGGCTTACTATTGTAATGTTTCTAATGCTAATCTCTAATTTAGGGTCATTTAATCCAGATATTTTTTTTTTTTAACTAAGTCAGATTCTTAAAATATCTGAATGGATTACATTTTGCAGTTATATTTAACGAGACACTGAGAAAAAAATATTGCTGTCTTGAACAGCATGTGAAATGTTCATATATATTCTTCCATGTCATCACATTATAGAATAACAATAGCTAGAAAATTCACAATTTTCAAACTTTTTTTTTTTACATTTCGGCAATAGAAGTAAGAAAGATCTTTTTCCTGTCACATATGGTGTGAAATTAAATGCTGCAGTTTTCTGGCTGCAAAATAAGTCCAGCAAAGGAAATGAGTGGGTTGGCAATGTTCTTTAGTCAATATTCTACAAAATATAGCTATTTATGACCAACTTTTGCCAACAAGACTAATGTCTTCATTTAATTTTTCAGTGTATCTCAGTACATCGGACTACTACTATGTCTATGGAAACTGCCAGATGGATCTAATCAAGTTTGTCTACAGGGAAAAGGTTTCAAGACAGAAAGTCTGTGATAAATTACAACATTTTTAAAAATTTAACCTTGATTTTGTTCACTGTCAGCATATTGGAATACTCCAGAACTCTGTCCACTGTGTCATATCGCAAAGAAATCCTGTATATCAGCGTGTTGGTAGGCACTTACAGGCAGCATAAGGTCTCTTGCACCTTATGACACCCCAAGATCACTCACCATTCTCCAAAAGTATCCCGTAACACCCATAGATTTTCACACACCCTCAGGCTACATATCAGCACATATCTGCATTATTATTATAATTATTGCTATTGTTATTATTATTATTTTATGTGACAAGTAACTTTTTACACACCAGAAAACGATCTCTTTCAGCTGTTAAGTCCCAATGTTGCTGTGTATATTTAGTGACAATGGAGATCTACAGAGAAAGTCAGAAGCCAGGAAAATATAAACAGAATGGAGATAATCCGAATAGGTGCAGAAAAAAGGCTATAGTGGAATGAAGACTGACTAGAAGTGGCAGTAAGAGTCAAAAACTGTTTCACTGTAAGGATTTAGTATGTTTGCAAATCACTTGTCTCCTTCAGTTTCTCCCCCTAAATAAATAATGCATAGTTTATTAACATTAAGGAAGATATTCCATTGATAGAATATTTTCTACATTTCTTCTGGATTAAATCACCTCCTAAATTTACAAGATACTATTCAAAAGAAAAAGAACTGATCAAAATACAGTAGGTCTTATCTTGATATTTTGGGGGATATACTAGGCTTACTTATCTTCTAAGTGTTTTGTTGATGTTGTTTTTCCAAAAAAGCAATAAGAATTGTTTGTGTTTAATTTATTTATTTGTTTGTTTGTTTCCTTCCTGAAACTTACTTAAAAAATGACATCAAATCCATTATTGGTTTCGTCCTGCCCCCTTTCAATTTTATTAATAATAGAGAATTTGTTTATTGCATATGTCAATTCAATAATTATTAGCTAGTATAATCTCAATTTACTGTGAATTTGAGAAAGATGGGTGATTAATGTCCAGACTAAAACCACTTTGTTGTCGTTTAACTCTTGCAGGGTTTTATCAGTTTTATTGACAAGGAAATATCCAAACACTTATGTTAAAGCTTTTTAATTTTCTTTGCATTTGTCCTGTGTTAAATTGAGAGCTCAGGGTAAAGGCTCAACTATATCTACATTTGAAAGTCAAACGTTTGTACTTTTTATTGCTTGTCTGATTAGAGAAGCAATAGAAGGCAAGAATTAATTTTCTTGCTTTTTCCCCTTAGAGAAAGGTAATTGTGAACAGGATGAAACCTAGAATTAGCAGTGAAAAGTTTTGACTCAATTTGGTTTTATTTTGTTTATTTTGGAGTCATCGGAACTGATTGTCTGCCAGAAAATTTAATTTGATGCTTCAGAACTCTAACATATATGTAATATATAATTTTATGTATATTTTTCTTTAGTTTTTGCAGTGTTAATAAAATTGAAAGACAAAAATTAAAATTGAAATGACACAGAAGAAAATACAAGGTAATGTAACTATTTTATTCATACTAACCAGAGAAACACTAGCTCCGCATTTTTACATTCTGCTGTTCCTTATCTGGTCTTTCTGACCAGTTTCACTATCAACAAAGCAAGGGAAACAGATCGATGACATAATCTCTTTTTGTCCTTCTTCTTAAATGAAAGATACTCATTGTGTTTGCCCTTTCTCAAAAAGATAAAAGGTTATAAAACCAAAATATTTTTATTAATGGTAATTATTCTCAAGAAAAGGATCCTCTTTTCTTTAAGCAACCATAGCCATATCTAACATGGGACGTGAAACTTGTTTTGACAACCCAATTTTATGACTGAGCATTCTACAAACTTTCAGAAATACACCTTGCAGGGAGCATTGATGAACAGGCAGAATATATGACTTTAATACAGGATTTTTTAATGCTATTTATTTTTCATTTGGCTGTTATTGACGTAGAATCTGGAAAAAAGGAAGAGAGAGAGACGCAGACACAGAGAGAGAGAGGGAGAGACGCAGACACAGAGAGAGAGAGGGAGAGACGCAGACACAGAGAGAGAGAGGGAGAGACGCAGACACAGAGAGAGAGAGGGAACGAGAGAGAAAGAACCTATCAGGTTGGTGTCTGAAAATTATCTCAATAAACATAAATATTTCTACAATCCCAATATCTAATATGCTATTTGGAAGACGCCATCATCTGCTTTTCATATCAGGCCACCAAAAACATGTATTAACATAAGAAATTGGCTTATCTACAGAAAGAATAAGAAACAAATGTGGATTTTTCTAAAATACATAGTGCTTTTTTTTTTTTAACCTGTCAAGTGCACTCAACTCATTTTCCCTAATATGAGAATAAGACGTATATCTTTCTTCAATGAAAGATGCAATTCTTAATAGTTTTTGTTCATAAATTTAGTCTATCGTCATAGTTATCAACGTAGTAATGTAGAGTATTCTTTGTGAATGAAAAGGAGACCAAGAAATAGACCAAATGCAAAGTTCTTATTTAAAATTAAAAACAACTGTGGCCAGTATATTGTCCTTAATGTAAGGTGAACCAGGGCAGTATCAATTTCAAGTAATACAACAGCTTTGGTAACAAAGGAGAAAGTTCCTTTTGTGAAGTCAACTTAATATGTTCTAAAAAGTTCTGGTAATAAAATATTTGAAACTTAATTTTGACAAAGACTGAAATGCAGGACAGATACTGGAGTGAAATACAGGGAAGGTAATAAATAATCATAAAAGAATAAAGGTGCAGAGTAGAAGAACCAAGGTTAGCAGACATCTCAAGTCACAGTAGCATGTTATGATAAAAATAGAAATAATTTTTGATACAATACTGTCTTCTACAAGAACATATGTGCAGAGAGACTTCACAAATAGCCTGATAAACCTGTTGCAATTCAAGATATTTATCCATGCTATGAAGCTCAGTATCATTGTACTTCAGCAATAATGGCACCAAGCTCTTTTGGCTTCTTTCTGAACACCAGAAACTGACCAAGGACGGAAGAATGGAAATGCTTTACTACTTCTCCCTGCCACAAAACAGCCCTCAGCAGCTGTGAGCTAGAGAATAAATATTGAGAAAAGTTGTTTTTTTTTTTTTTTCCCCCCTTTTGTTATTGTTGCTGTTGTTGTGGATTTTAAATACCTCTTTGCTACTTTCCTTACTTACGCTAGTACACTTGCCAGGAGAATCTGTCTGAAATAATGGTGAACTTTTATGCTAAAAAAAGTTCAACTCTATGAATTTTTGTATGCCAAATATCAGTGACTCATCAGTATTATGATTTATAAGCATTGTATAATTTTCATCCAATATCACCTGGTAATTCCTAAATGTACTTTCTTCCCACATGCTATTATTATAACAATGCTATACTGCTATTGTTATACATGACTGTGTGACTACACACTGTCCTATCCTCAGCAAAAAAAGAAGCAATATGAGAAATGTATTTCAAAGCGCGCACTGGGAGTTCATCCAGTGATTTTTAAATAAACAGGGTCTTGTTTTATTTTAGTACTTCTAACCTGAGACATGACATCATTGATGTATCAGAACTCTCTGATAAATCAGTCTGATAACTGAGATATGTTTGTAAGGCATAGACAAACATGATCCTCCATTCCCCCTGGGACCTCACATTTTTTAAAAAGAGTAAGATTTGAGTAAGATTTAATTAACATATGTTAAATTCAAATGCCATATTTGACGTTTCTAACAGAGAAAACAAAATAAACAAACAAACAAAAAAAATCACACACCCATTTTATTACAATCAAAGTGCAAAGATACCCCCAGACATCTACTAAGTTCTTCCCTTCTCCCTTTTTTTCTTTAAATGTCCTTTTACCTTATTTCCTTTCTAGTCCATTTAGTATTTCTTTGGATTTTTGCAGTTCTTACTGTTAAAAAACATTCCCAAAAGTTCCCTTATGGACCTGATTCTCTCACCACTAGTTTTCAGCCCAGAGGGCGATGGTTGTTGGTTTCTTTATCACAGTCACTCAAATAACTGTTATCATCCCTATCCTTTCATGTAAGGGAAAATTCTTGTCTAACTTTTTTCTTTAGTAATAAGTAGCAACAGGAAAGCATAATTATTAGGAAAGATATACACACATACATGCACATATATATGAATTGTTGAGAATCAGGTTTTATATGACAAGACCATAGAGATCATTACTTAGAACCCAAAGCTCCCCTTCCCCTTCCACAAAATCAGGATATTGTAAACAAAGAAGCAGATTCAGTACCTGTACATTACTTATTTCTCTTCTGATTATGTAGCCTGAAGTATTTCACACTTTACTCTGCTGCTTAAGAGTAAGATACCTGCATATTTACTGATCTTACTAGGATTCTCAAGGAATCATACAACTCTAGAAGCTGGGAATTTGGAGGAAGGACAAAACATCATAAACACACCCCCAATAATCTCTAATACACTGCATTTTCAAACTCTTTATATGACACTAACCCCAATAACCTATGAAATGCAACTAATTTCAACTATTTGTTTACGTTAATTCATTATGCAATAATCCCCCTCTCTTTTGATTCCCTCCCCTTCCCATCCCACATCTGTGGATTCTGACTCCAATTACTTCTCAGACACTGCTGCTAGGATGCAAGCTGGGTTAGTAATGCATGGCACCTGTCAAATTAGTGTGTACCTGAAATGCTATATTTATTCAGTCATTTATAAGGAAACAAATATATATTGAAGCCCTTATTCAGAATCCTGTATTAACCAAAACTAATATATACTATTAGACTTTTGCTTTTTGTTAATCATGCTGTATTCCAATAACACTTCTATCAATATTAAAGTGTTGTATTTGAAATGTCTCTTTCTATACAAAAACATTACTACTACTTATATTATAGCATTGGTATTCACTGTGTCATTCTGGAAATGTCAACAAAAAATCAATTGTTTTATTACAGAGATTTTTTTATGAATCTGACAAACAGAAATTATTTCTTAACTTTCTCAGATTATGATCATGTGGTGCTCTTTGCAAACTATAAATACATGATATGCATATAATTTCATTTGGCAGAAGATTGCTATTCAAGTCTTATTTTATGATTACTTTCCACTCAGAATAAAAAAATCTATTCGATTAATCTTTAGCAATCTTTAGCATGGAATTTAGTGGAAAACCTTTGAACCTTTTTCTCTATGACTCTGTTTTGCTTCTCTCTTTCTCTCTCAGTGTAATTCCTGGTTTTCTTTGATGTTTCTCTTTTCCATATGGTATTAACATTCTAATAGTATGCCAGGAATACAAACTGGACATGGATTTGCATAATGATATGTTTTACCTTGAATATGACATTGTTTTAGAAGCAACCAAAATTATGAGTGCTACTTTTGTCTTTATTTCAACACCTTCCTTTCCATTTCATCAATAATTCCAGTATTTTGCTCAAGTATATGTGTTTCTAAATAGCTTTTAAGGAGTAAAAGAGAAATCTAGACCCACAATAAAGTCCATAAAGATTTAAAAGAACTCAGCATTTCATCTCAGATCTTCAGGGTCAGTTCACAATCTTTGTTCTGAAGTGGTATCCAAAATAAAGCACATTAGTTTAGGCTCAGTGACACACTAATGGGGTTGCATAAGTTTTTGGCATATGTGAAACATGGGTGAAGCAATCCTGCACTTTCTCTGAGCACGTCAGAATACAACATCTTAATATATGCTTAGAATTAGAAGCTGCAAGAAATCCTCACATATTCAAGATAGATATGTATTTGTATAAAGGTCTAGGAATATTTTGAATAAACTGTAAATGAGTTCTTGAAAATATTCTGTAAATGGCTTTTATTTCTTCTTTCCAATTTTTCTTTCTTTTTGTATATGGGGGAGGAGGATATGTATGTAACCCGAATATGTGCATAACACAAAACAATGAAAGTGGGAGGTGGGATTCAGCTCTCTTACATTATACATCAGTGAGCAAGATCTCTAAGTAAATATTACTCTGGGCTTTTTTGTAGTCAACAGAGAGAAATGGACATCTCCAGAGAGCAATTTATCAAGACTGTTAGATATCTATTTAATAATTGCTGAAGCAATTCCAAATTTATCAGGTATTCTGATGTACTTCAAGACATATGAGAATGAATCACACAATTAAATCAAAATCTGTGTAACATAATAATATTACGTAAAGCTGTATATAGTAGCAATGAAAAAGAAAATTCCCAGATAAGGGAAAGCCAAACGTAATTAGTGATGGTTTTGAAATTTTAAATTAACTTCTATTTATGATGAATATCATCTGTCTGGTTTTTTTTTCTAAATATTGGTCTTGAAAAAACAAAGTGTTAGAGAGATTGCCTTCAGCTGTCAGATAAAAATAATTTTTTTCATTCAAGGTTATACTAACAGTACTACTATGTGCATTGCTACGATGCACAATTAATGCTGTAAAATCACTGCTCAGTTTTAGTTTGATTATTAAAAACTGAATAATTTCTACTGCTACTAGTAAAATATTTTAGCAATGTAAGTGGTACAACTTAGATTTTCTAATAAAGAAATTGTGTGAAAAAGACTTCCCAAGGTCTTTAGCTACAGTCCAACCAACTTTACAAAAAATAGCAAAAGTGGAAATTTTGTAAGAAATAAAGGTGAATTCAAATTAACCTATTTCTCTAAGTTTCTGATAAAACATATAACATTCCAGAAATCTGAAACATTTGCGATCCTAGCACATTAGATCTGAAAAAATGTGAAAGCAAAAAATACCACCATACCAGAAAATAACACATAAGCAATTTTAGATATGAACAGATGAGAGAAATCTTTTAGAACCATCTCAAAGTTTTGGAAAGGTGAGACGTGACCCAAACTAATAAACTAGTATACAAATTGTTCCTTGTATTGGGTTTAAGTGCCAAGATTTTGCTAGTGGGGTGGGTTGCATGGGTGGCCTCTGTGACAAGAGTCCAGAAGTTGCCCCATGTTAGTAAGAGCCAGCTCCAACCAGTTCCAAAAGGTATGCACCACAGGACAAAGCTGAAACAATGAGCAATGTTGTTTGCGCCTCTGTGGGAGCACTTAAGAAAGGAGAAAAACACTGCACAACAGCAGCTGGGAGAGAGGAGTGAGAAAATGTTGAGAGAAACAATCCTGCAGACTCCAAGGTCAGTGAAGAAGGAGGGGGAGGAGGTGCTCCAGGTACTGGAGCAGAGGTTCCCCTGCGGCCCGTGGTGAGGACCATGGTGGAGCAGGCTGTCCCCCTGCAGCCCATGGTGTACCATGCTGGACCAGATATCCATGCTGCAGACTGTGGAGGACCCTACACTGGAGCATGGCCTGAAGGAGGCTGCAGCCCATGGAGAGCCCATGCAGGGGCAGACTCTGGGCCAATACTGCAGCCCGTGGAGTGGAGCCCACGGTGGAGCAGGTGATCTGGTGGGAGCTGCCACCCATGGAGGACCCCTGCTGGAGCAGTTCACTCCTGAAGAATGGACCCCATGGTATGGACCCATGTTGGAGTAGCTCTTGAAGAGCTGCAGCCTGTGGCAAGCCCATGTTGGATCAGTTTTTTGAAGGACTGCATTCCGTGGGAGGGACTCCACAGAGTGCTGGAGCAGGGGAAGAGAGTGACCATGAAGGAGTGGTAGATGACAAAGTGTTATGGACTGACCGCAGTCCCCTTTCCCCATTCCCCTGCATCAGTTTAGGGTGAGGAGGTAGAAGAGAGCGGTTGGGAAGGAAGGTGTTTTTAGTTTACTTGTAGTTCGTTACTGCTCTAGTCTGTTATTAGTAGGCAATAAATTATATTAGTCTCTCTTATACTGAGTCTGTTTTGCCCGTGACAGTAGCTGGTGAGTGATCTCCCCGTCCTTATCTCAACCCATGAGACTTTTTGCATTGTATTTTCTCCCCTGTTCTGTTGAGGAGGGAGAATGAGAAAGCGATGTAGCGGTGCTTATCTGTCTATCAGTGTGAAACCACCACAATTAAAAAATTTTAATTACCTCTCAGGAGACTGTTTTATACAATTTACTAAAGAAGAGCCTAGAGTGAAAAGAGAGATTTAGATATATAATTTTGATGCAGTGAAACAAGGTTGGATAAATTCTACTTGTAGACTTGAGCTTATAATAAATACAAGAGAGAAGAATACATGTTATATACAAATAACTGGAGCACAGAGCTCTGAGCTCTATTGGTAGCACTGGAGATTCTGATTTGAGTCTTTGCTCCAGATAGGGGATAACAGAAACCTATATCAACTGAAATGCACCATTCATCATTCCGGAGGCAATTTTTCCATCTTGTCATAATTAAATAAATAAATTAATTCTATATGTAAGCAACAGATATTTCAAAAATAAATTCATCCCAAACTAAACCAGTCATTGGTTTTAGTGTCATCTTGTTGAAACAGCCCTAATCAACAATGGCAATAAAAACACTTGGTATGATGATATGACTGGGCAAGATGTTCTTCACATCATTTCAGTATCCTTTTTGATGCAGCTCCCAAGAACTGTACTAAATCATAATCAGAGCTTCTGCCATTGGTTGCTTAAAATAACCTGGAAAGAATTATTATGAATCAATTAATCAATTAATGCATTAAAACAGAATAATTCCTCCTAACCTTCACTTACATTGAATTTGATCACTCGTTCTTTTCAGACAGTAGGTCATTTCTCTCCAACTATATTATTTGCTCTAAAAATACATTGCCACTCTCTACAAACTGTTTCTTCAAAACACAGCTTCATTTAGTTAATAATAGAAGGCAGAGAAGGCAAAGAAACAAAAGAAAATGAGCAAATGAAAATTCCCTTTCTTTCATGTTTTATCTATTCCCTTCAGCACCCTTACTCACATTTTAGGGAAAGACATCCTAAATTTTGTCTCTTTTTCCTAACATTTCCTAGACTTTGATAATTACAATAAAGAGAGAGTGGCCTCTCTCCACTTACTATTTTCCACATTCATCTGTACATACAATATCCTTTAAGGTTCTTTTTGGTAGTGCTAAGTGAAAGGACAGGATGCAATCAACATGAATTAGAGCATATCTGCTTTATAAGCAGAACACAAGAAAATCCTTTCTTACTCTGAGAGTGGTCAAACACTGAAACAGGTTGCCCAGGATTTTATGGAGTCCTTATCAGTGGAGATACTCAAAAGCCATCTGGACACAGTCCTGGGAAACCTGCTCTGTTCTAGGTGACCCTGCTTGAACAGAGGGGTTGGACTAGATAACCTCAAGACATCCTTTCCAACCTCAACAATTCTATGATTCTGTGAATGATGACCCATAAGATTCCTGTTATAACTGCATGATGTAACAGAGTATTTCAAAGATGCTTGAAAGGAATATAAAAACAAACAAAAAATATCCATCGTATCAAAAAGGAATTATTTAATTTTTACCTCACAGAACTGCACAGAAATTCCCCACGTTTTCCTGATATTTGCATCAATATTATTGAATCTAAATGCTCTACTCTGGGGTGCTTTTCCTTTTTGTACTGGCTCTGGCAGAGTTATTTGTTCCAAAAGAATGTAGCTCCAAGGAGGGCATCACTCAATCAAGATACCACTGCCATTGGCTTCCCCCAGATTCCCAGGAGCAAGCTAATACCAAAATATTTGCTAGAGTTTCTGCCTGTCATGCACACCAGTACTTTGACTGGACTTAGTAAAATGAGGTTAGCCTGAGTTAAAATCATATCCTTAGCCATAAACTTTTGAGAATAGTCTTGCTTCTTTCCAGTTGTGGTTAGTTCCTTTTAGCTCATAGTTGGTCTTGTTAAGTGCTAGGTCTTACCCCACTGTAAAGAAAGTCAATTCCTAAACTTTTTCTGTAATAGTGAGAAGTTTTCTTTACAATATTTCTGCAATTCAGAGACCTTTACTAAAATTGAAGCACCTATTCATTGTTTCATTTTTTATTTTTTTTATTTTTATTTTTATTTTANATTCCTCTCTAGGCTTTATTTTTTTATTTTTATTTTTATTTTTCCTTCCTATTTGCTAAATCAGAATATATGGACAAATAAGAAAGAACTCAGACATCCTACTCACCATTTACCTGATAAAAGTAGGGTGCCTGTACTGTCCATTTTTTTCTGACAGAATATCCAATTGAATTAATCTTGTTAAAAACTATTGGATAAATGACCAATTTTTGAAAGATTTCTGTTAATTATGTGAATGAATTTTGGGAAGACAAAAAAAAAATGAGAAGTCCTTGAAACATGGTGTTTCATCTTGGTGCTGAAGAGCAAGAATTTATAGGAAAAAAATGTTGCCAAATCCAGAAAATGTTCAGTAGACCTTGGACCTCAAGGTCATACAGTGCTCAAAATATTATTCTATGCATTGTTGTTGTTGTTGTTGTTGTTGTTGTTGTTTTAATATATTTCAATTCTGCTTTTACAGGAAAAAAAAATGAAAGAATTAGTAGATTTTATAAGAAAAAAAGTCTAAAATAAATAGGGCAGATATTTTTGAGAATTCAAACTTTAAATAACTTAATAAATAACTTAAATCTCCTTTTCTTCCTATACAAAGATATGCATATACATTTTTCATGGAGTGTATGCAAGTATACCAGAATTAACATCCTACAGATTAATGATTGTTCTCTAAATTATATGTACAAATGTTTCAAGCAGAAATTAAATATCTAGGAACTGTGTCCAAGCTGACAAATCCAGTTATGCTCTTTTTTTTTTTTTTTTTCCCATTGTTTTCACCCTTGCCAAATGGTACATTTTCATTGTAACATCAGTAGCTTATGAATTTAGAAAAAAATAAAAGTCTCTACAGCTAGTCTTTATTTTTAGTGTTATCTATGAAATGGTGAATATGTAGCACCCAGTGACCCCTGTGAAGACCATAATGTTATGAGGAGAAGCAAAGCTAACTGGCAGTTATCTACTAGCAGTTTCACTTGCCATGACCCTTGAACTAATATGTCTTGGTTGGAGATATTTACAAGCATCTTGCCACAGTTATTTGGAAAAGATTAATATAAAACAATTAAGACAGGGTTGTATAAAAAACTGCTGCCTCTGACTTTTAGTGTTACTTGCATAAAATATCAATTGAAAATCTTGTAGGGCCTATTCATTCCTAATGAATTAAATGAGAGCAGAAATTAGGCTTCAGAAACTTGCCAAATTGTATTATCTTTTTATGTACAATATAGCAAGAGTATATCACATGCTTAATTATGTTTTCATAAAGATGTATTTTTTTCCATATTTAAGTTACCCCAATGAAAATGTTTTGTTCCCTTTACACATACATAAAAGAAGCCAATGTTTTACGTTTGCTAGATTTAGGAAGTGGATTTATTTTTATCATAAATGATACAGCTAGAAAATATTATACAATAGCAAAAATGTTATATAACAGAAAAATATATTTATGGGCTATCATCTACATTTCCAGATATTGGTATTGAATGAAACTTCTAATATTAGACTTAATTTAATGTTGTTTTTTTTTTTCAGTTTGATGATAATTACAGTAAAGCTAAAAACCAGAATAATGTTTGTATACAATTTTTGTTATACGCAAGAGTTTTAAGTCTTGCCCTACAGTGGAATGGTAAACATCTTCACAAAAGCAATGGCAACATAAAGTTATTCTTAAAGTTTAAGCTGGTTAGAGAGAAGTGAAAGGGGAAAGGGCATTTTTAAATGAGTCACTGTGTAGTGCCAAAATCCTAATAACATTTCCTGCACTGTATAGACAAATAGTTCAACTTTTTGGGATTTTCAAAGCTAACAATATAAAAGCATCTCTTCTCCATCTTTTCAGTAACGAACTGTTCTGCTCCATTGCCCTCCATTAACTAGGTACAATTAGCAGCATTATACGTTTCTGTCATTCAGTCAGGTTGATACGAGCATAAACCAATGTATTTTGTTGTTAATAGGAGACATAATAAGGGGAAAAATGGATCACTTTACCTTTAACTTGGCAGGGATCTTTGCTCGAGGTGAGGACAACATCTTGAGGCATTTTCCCAGGCCATATCTCCTTACGTATTGTACAAAATTGTCAGCCTTTGGTGTGGAAAAGAGATTTGAAAACTAAAATATTTATCTCTTCAAGCGTTTTACTTTCAATATCCTTAAAGAGAGGAGTCAGGAAAATTTCAGAAAAAGAGCACTATATATATTTTTCTCAGAGATTAGGAAGTGCTTTCAAGTTATTTCACTTCATTAAACACTGTTTGCTTGGGAAGAATACTAAGGCATTAAAATGTCAATCAAAATGTAGACAACATTGACTGAAAATTGTATGGCAGGTTCAGATTGCTTTCAGTTCCACTTTTTCTTCACAGCTGTGTTCAAAAAACACCTAGCAAACATTTTATGCCACTTAATTAGCAAAAACGTAGTGAATAATAAATCATTTTCAATATACTGAAACTACCAAGTTCACTCAACACTACTAACTGATCTCTAATTGCAACATGGTATAAAACTTGCATTTGGAACAAGTATGGGATTATCAGTATTAAAATGTAAAAGTAAAGAAATCAGAAAGAAATAAAAGTAAAGAAATCAGAACTTCGAATATATACTAATGTTCTTTCCAAAGCACTCCAATGATTGATAGGTAAATTCAGTTTGATTTAAGATGACTGGTAGAGAGTTTTGAAATAATTTCACATGACATTCCCATGGACATTAAGAAATAGGAAATAAAGAAATTACCATGGAGGTAGGAAACTTAACAAAAGGAGCAGAAATACTCAGAGAAATTCTCAAATTACAGTTATTAAATGATTTGTTGTCAGTTTGGGAATGTATAAATAGTCCTGCAAGAGTATAGCAAGACTTTCTCTTTCATTGAGAGAGCTTTAGTAATTCAATAGCTACTGAATTCAATAGCTTTATTAATTATCTGTTTAATATATAGAGAATATATCTGTCGTATATGTAGATTGTGCCACATAAAGTGACTTGGAAAACTTTTTGGAAAGGTAGAGTCAAACAGGTTTTGATTCCCTGTCTGTCAATATTTTTAATTTGTGTTACTTAATGAATACCACTGGGGGACAGGCTTAGACTTCAAAATAATCAGAACACAGGGAAAATATCTGAAATCAATAGATTTCAGTAAAGACATATATGCTCAGAGGGCACAAAGTTAATACCAATGTATAAAATAACAACTGGATAGATACCACTATGTAGGAGGTTATAGTAGACTACATGTTAGATATGAATCATTGATGGATCCATGTCATAAAAGAGGAAGGATATGACATTACAGACACCTACATCTGCATTCTCCCTGCTTTCCTGATAGTGTGTCCAGCTCAAAATTAGATAAGGATGGGTAAAATTAAGAAAGATAAACCTTGCCACAAGTATTATGATTGTTGGTTATAAACTATGATAGATACATTTTTAGAAAAATCAGAAAGAGACTGACAACAAGTTTGAATATGTAAAAGTTAGAATGTGAAGGTCAGTTGGGTTTGGATCATATTCTCTCTCTCTCTCTCTCTCTCTCTCTCTAAGTTAATTATTGGGAAAATAATCTAGAGTGACTGTAAGTTCCTCATCAGAGGTTTTAAAAATAGCAAAAAATATGGTGTCAGCATATGTGATACAATCTGAGAGACTATGAATGAAATGCATGGTATCATGCAATCAAAGTCTAGACCTACACTGTCATGTCCCAGGAAGATACACCCTCTTCTAAAACGTAGGTGGCAGCCAAATAATAATAATCTCAAAACTGAGAATACCAAGGTTGTTGTACAAATTTATTGATATTCAGAAATGAGGACTGACTGAAAACCTCTCTCCTTATAGTACTATATGAAACATTTCTGAAGAACGGTCTGTGTTAAGGAATGTTATAAGCAGATGTTATAATTTCCCAAATACCCTTACAGTCTTTATCATTCCTCAGGTTGGAAACAGGAAGATGGTCAGGACTGGACCAAAGCCTTTAACTCTTTCTGGACTGGATGGTCATTCTCAAGTCTTTGGTTACATATATACTGGTATAATAAACACTTTCAGTCACATATCTAGGCATTTGAACCTGGTTATCCATGATCTTTCTTCATCAGAGTTTATCTTCTGCATGCTTTTGCTTGAGACATCTAGCAATCTCCTAAAACTGCTCTTGGGAGATAGTCTTCAATCAGGTCCAACATCGTCTCAGAAAACCTAACTTTTACACAAATACAACCATGAAAGTATATGTGGAATATAAGAGCATTTCCTTAAGGATAAGAAAAACAATAAATCAAACACAGAGACACAAACACATATCTCTACAACCGACAAGTAGAAGGCTGTGGTATTCAACACTTTTGCCTCAGTCTTCACTGGCAAGCGCTCTAGGCACACCGCTCACGTCACAGAATCCAAAGGCAGGGACTGGGAGAATAAAGAACCACCCACTGTAAGAGAAGATCAGGTTCAAGACCATCTAAGGAACCTGAATGTGTACAAATACATGGGATCCGATGAGATGCACCTGATGGTCCTGAGGGAATTGGTTGATGAAGTTGCTAAGCCACTTTCCGTCATATTTGAGAAGTCATGGCAGTCCTGTGAAGTTTTCACTGACTAGAAAAGGGGAAACATAACTCCCATTTTTAAAAACGGAAAAAAGGAAGACCGAGGGAACTACAGGCCAGTCAGTCTCACCTCTGTGCCTGGCAAAATCATGGAGCTGATTATCCTGGAAACTATGCTAAGTCACATGGAAAATAAGGAGGTGATTGGTAAACACTAACGTGACTTTGCTAAGGGCAAATCGTGCCTGACAAATTTAGTGTCCTTCTATGATGAGGTTACAGTATTGGTGGATAACGGAAAAGCAGCTGGTGTCACCTACCTCGACTTGTGCAAAGCATTTGACACTGTCCCGCACGGCATCCTTGTCTCTAGAATAGAGAGATATGGACTTGATGGATGGGCCACTTGGTGACTAAGGAGTTGGCTGGATGGTGGCACTCAAAGAGTTGTGGTCCATGGCTCAATGTCCAGGTGGAGACCGGTGATGAGTGGTGTCCCTCAGGAGTCTGTATTGGGGCTGGTATGATTTAACATCTTTGTCGGTGACATGGACAGTGGGATAGAGTGCACCCTCAGCAAGTCTGCAGATGACACCAAGATGAGTGTTGCAGTTGACATACTGGATGGAAAGGATGCCATCCAGAGGAATCTTGAGAAGCTTGAGAGGTAGGCCCATGTGAACCTCATGAAGTTCAACAAGGCCAAGTGCAAGGGCCTGCACCTGGTTTGTGGCAACCCCAAACACAAATACAGGCTGGGCAGAGAATGGATTGAGAGCAGCCCTGAGGAGGACTTTGAGGGTGTTGGTTGATGAGAAGCTCAACATGAGCTGGCAATGTGCACTTGCAGCCCAGAGATCCAACCATATCCTGGGCTGCATCAAAAGAAATGTAGCTATCAGGCTGAGGAAGGTGGCTGTCCACCTCTACTCTGCTCTTGTGACACCCCACCTGGAGGAATTCATTCAGCTCTGGGGCCCCCACAATAAGAAAGACATGCACCTTTTAGAGCAGGTCCAGAGGAGACCCACAAAGATGATCAGGGGTCTGGAGCACCTCTCCTGCGAAGACAGGCTGAGAGAGCTGGGGTTGTTCAGCCTGGAGAAGAGAAGGTTCTGGGGGGACCTCATAGCTATCTTTCAGTTCTTAAAGGGGTCCTACAGGAAAGCTGGAGAGGGACTCTTTATCAGGGAGTGTAGTGATAGCACAAGGGGTAGCAGTTTTAAACTGAAAGAGGGCAGGTTTAGATTAAATATGAGGAAGAAATTTTTTACTATGAGGGTGGTGAGGCATTGGAACATGTTGCCCAGAGAAGTTGTGGATGCTTCATCCCTGGAAGTGTTCAGTGCCAAGTTGGATGGGGCTTTGAGCAACCTGCTCTAGTGGGTGGCATCCCTGCCTGTGGCAGGTGGTATGGAACTAGATGATCCTTAAGGGTCCCTTCCAACCCAAACCATTCTATGATTTTATGAGAAAACAGAGACAGTAAAAAGGACCATAGCTCTGAAGTTGCTCACTGAATGACCTCTAAAGGAATCACTCAAGTGTAACCTTGGAGATGTTCAGCCTGAAATTTGCAAGTGATAAAAAAAGTATCATGGGTCTCACAGAAATAAAGAAAAAAAAATCTCATTATGAAACATTTGAGGAGGCTTGAGGGACATTATAAAATTTCTGGGATTTGTTAAGGTGACTGAGGAGAGGTACAAATATTATTATGGGATGTTTAAAGAAAGGATCAAAAGAGGGATCATGGCAGATCACATAGGAATGAGCATAGCATATTGAGAGTAACAGTAATTACCAGGGTACTGAAAGAGCTGGCTGATGTCACTGTGAGACCTCTCTCAATTACTTTTCAATATTCTTGGCAATTTGGAGAGGTCCAAGTCAACTGGAACCTGGCAAATGTTGGTCCAGTTTTCAAGAAGGGCAAGAAAGAAGATCCTGGTACTTTCAGACCTGTAAGTCTCACTTCAGTGTCTGGTAAAATTGTGGAGAAGATTATGCAGTCATTGGTCATAGTCAACCCTGGTTCAGAAGGCAAAGGTCCTGCTTAAAGAACTTAATTTCCTTTTGTGACAAGGTCACCCATCTAGTTGACCAAGAGAAGCCAGTTGATGTAATCTTTCTGGATTTCATTAAAGCTTTTGATATGGTTTCTCACAGTATCCTTCTGGACAAAATGTCCAGCACACAGCTAGACAAATACATAATGTGATGGTTGAAGAATTGGTTGACAGGTCAGGCTCAAAGGGTTACAGTAAATGGGATTACATCAGTATTGTGGTTTAACCTGGTGGGCAGCTACATACCAGACAGCCATTCACTCACCCACCCCCCTCAGTGGGATGGAGAGAGAATCGGGAAAAAAAGTAAAAGCTCGTGGGTTGAGATAAAGACAATTTAATAGGACAGAAAAGGAAGGCAAAATAATAATGATAACAACAACAACAACAACAACAATAATAGAATATACAAAGAAAGTGATGCACAATGCAATCACTCGCCACCCACTGACTGATGCCCAGCTGCTGCCCACCCCCAGCCCACTGGGTTTGGGGGGTTTGGAGAGTCTGGGTGCTGTGCCAGCACTGCTCAGCAATAGACAAAACACTGGTGTGGTTTCAGTGCTGTTCTAGCTACAAGTGCAGAGCACAGCACTGTATGGGCTGCTGTGGGGAAAGTTAACTCTATCCTGGCCAGATCCAGTACATAACTTTGTTTCTGCTTCCCTGTGGTGTGAACAATTGTGATTAGCACAACACTGTTCTAGGGGTTAACTGGGAGGTTTCATCTCACAGGAGCCTAAACTGGTTCCTTCAGCCAGACTTCTTATAGTGTACGTACTTAATTAATTATCTTTTAGCTTGGAAAATAACCAGTACTGATGACTTCTCTGTTAGCACCTCAGGAGGTGCAGAGAGTTGCTGAAAAATCTTTGAACATATGAGTTTACAGATCATTTTGACAGAGAATAGAAAACCCCTTTTTAACAACTTCATTTTTTATATTGAAAAAAATCCTAGGTTTGACTTAGTTTTATGTCTCCATAATTTATACTAAAAATAGAGAAAGCAACAATATTTTGGCAGATTTTATTAATATTAATGTTTTCAAAACACGTGCTCAATTAATGCTGAATTAACACTCAGTGCTAGTTCCTGCTGATGTTCTTGATACAGCACCATTGCAAGGCAGCTGTGGTAAGGGCAATCTATAACTTGTGGACAATGGCTTTAATGTTAAAGAAAAATCAATTATTATGGACTGAATATAATCACCTTCCACAGTTTGTAGTAGTAAGGTAAGTCTGCTCTGAATAAATATTCTTCTTGCTGTCAGAGTATCTGACTTTGTACGACATACATCTGCAGTAGCTAGTGGTGATGAATATAGTTTCAAAAATGTCATTGGACCAAGCTACCATTATTTTCTTCCATGCACAAGTGGATTTTTCTTATGAGCTCCATGATTTATAAGTTTGAATCATTGGGTAGATTATGCAAGGAATATTCAAGGAAAAACACTTTATTTTTATGTGTACGGCATCTAGGCCACAGACATCTTGTGAGAAAGTGGTTCATAAGTTAGTTTTATAAGCTGTGATATTACTTATTATTTACTGTGATGCACAATAACAGTAGATGGAAGAAGGACTGTCGCACTAATATACTCCACTGATTCTTCTCCATCAGTCTTGCTAGGACAGAGCTGTTGTCAGGCAGCATGAAAGACACACAGCTGAACATTATGTAGATTATATTGTTTTCCATGTCATTTATGAACTGTAATTAGACAATAAGAAAAACTTACAGTGACAAGAATGGTGAAGGCTGTGGTTACTGCTTAGAGAAGTTATGGATTATCCATAGCAGAGAAATTTGCAATTAGAATGCATAAATACCTGCTAGTAATTACTCAAGTAAGATTATTGCAGGGATAAGCAATATCTGCTGTTGCCTACAAAGACGAGACACTGCAATACATTCAATATGAATGCTACTAGCGTCCCTTTATTATAACTGCAGATTACTTATTTATATCTTTTATTCTGGCACAACTGCCTTCATCAATCATCAAGAGGATACATCAGGTATTTACTAATTGCTTGAATATAGAGAATACATCTGGTATTTACTAATTGTTTAAATATATTGCGAGCATCAATCATTAAGAGAATACATCTGGTATTTACTAATTGCTTAAGTATATTGCTTGATAGCAGACCTTATCTCTTAAGCCATTCATCTTCGATGTTCCTCAGGACATGAAAGAGAGCCACATCCTTCTGGCAACGCGTCTCGCGTCCTTGAGTCCAGAGCCACATCCTTCTGGCAACGCGTCTCGCGTCCTTGATGGGATCAAAGTCCATCATCCTTGCTCAGCTCCTTCCAGCACTGGTGCTATCAATAATTTACTGTCTTTTGCTTCCGTGGCACTCCTTCCGTCGAGATGATGTGAAGCTCGACGAACGATCCCAAAATACAAAGTTTATAATCGTTCGTCGAACTTCACGCCACCCCGACGATTCTTGCAGCTTGGAAAACAGGCATCCACTTTTACTTTAAAAGCTGCAGCCCCACAATCTGCCATTCATCTGCAAAAACAGGCAAGCCTTCAAACTGACAATGTTCCTTTAAGACTAAAATAGAACAAATTTCAAAGTCAATAAAATGAAAACAATTTATGAATAGTGTAGTTGCTACTGCATTGGAGTCAGAGAATATTCTAAATTGTCTCTTCAAGTCCCAGTTTTCTATTTTGCATGAAATTTTGTTTTTTCCTGTGCTAATCATCGTTATACTAGCTTGCAGAAGATCTTCTGCAGTCATTGCCTGTTGGACTCTTGGCTGGATTTGGCTATATAGCTTCAGAAGATTTTGGATGCCTTACTCACTTAGCTGATGGAAGAATAACCAGATTCATTCAGGAGTCCAGATCACCAGAGAAGTATGAAGTGATAAGGCAGGTCTGCAGTCAAGCCAGGAAGATAAGTTGGCAGATCAGGATGAGGATCAGTGAAGCACATGGGAAGGAACAGAAATACTTGCCGTGTAGCTCAGTTAGGGACCAAGGCTAAGGTCCCTTCAGCTTAGATGCCATTCCTGAGTGCAGGGCAAGTGACCTTATTGAGGTCACTTGCCATCTTTGCCACCTTTTTTCACATCACTCCTTCCCAAAAGTCAGAACCAAAGTTGCAAAGCTGCATTGTATCAGTGCTGGCTTTGGGTACAGGCCACCAAACAACTTTCTGGGGGGTATCCAGAGCAGGGGTTGCATTCACAGACTCACACTGCCAAACAGTTGGAGAGAGGCCCTTAATGCATCTATGCATATACTATGTGTGCAATATAATCAAATACCCAAAATAACTATTCAATTTTCCATATACATTTACAAAAGAAATTCAAAAAAAAAAATAAACAAAAACAAACAAACAAACAAACAAAAACAAACAAACAACAAATATTGGATAAATCTCCTTAAAGATTAATTTTATTCTCTGGTTTAATAACACTCTGTTCCAGCAGAGTTTGGTCAGCAGAACTATACCACTTTACTTCGTTTTTAAATAAAAGTGTGATAAATTTGCAAAGTGTTCTGTGAGAAATTTTATCTAGCATTCTTGAAAGTCAAATAATTTAAGACTGCTGTTCTGCACTCAGGATGTTTAGTTCATTCTCTGTAACGACCCCTCATAGCATTATGAAAAGCACCCATTCCAGCACTTCCCTGACTGTATATGGCAACCAGATACAATTTTTAGTGGAGCAACCCTCCCCAAAAAAACAGTTTATTCTTCAGGTTCATGACATGATTGGGCACAGAGCTACTCAACAGGTATCCTAACAGCCTCAATCAATACCTTTTATTTCCTTTTTCCCTTCTCATGTTATTCTCTTCTACCACCCTCATTCTCTTTCAAATAAACAGCTCACTTCTGTTAACACTGTCCCTACTAGCTATGGTTTAACTGACTTTTTAACCTTATTTGTTATTTATGATTTGATTGCCCTGGTAATTTTTACTTTGTTCAGTAATTCTGCTAAGCTACTACCTTCTTTTGATATCTGTTGTGTCTTGCTGGGTCTCATGTTGTTGTCTTGTTAATGATGCTCTGGGTCAGAGCTAGCCATCTGCGTATATATTACTCTTACCTCATTATTGGTAGCAACTTGTTATTCCTCATGTTGCTATTTTTCAGAGGTGCCACAAATCAAAATTAGCCATCCACATGCATATCTTTGCATCCTTTCTCATAGTCGGTATGTCCATATACTTCTGTGATACTCTTTCCTTTCATAATCTGGTTATACAGATGTGAAATGGTGGGAAAATAGTAAGTACACAAAATTTTCTTCTTTTTTTCCATCAATTTTCACAATTACCATTTTAAAAGTAGTGATCAAAACAGATGTTGAGTAACAGCATTGTAAACATTGTGTGACACATGATGTGGCACCTTGTCCATTTAAATGAAGTATTTCTTTCTGGAGCTCTTTCAGTGGGAGGTTAAAAATTAAGTGCATCTCAGGTAATAAAATTGGACAGACTGGATCCTATCCACAGACCTCAAAAATAAATAAATAAATAAAATAAAAAAAAAGAAATGCAGCATTAAAGTTCTGGAGCCAATCATTTAAATGGTTAAGGCTATTTTATTTCTAGTTTACACAGGAGAATGAGTGGCTGGAGATCAGCCCTATGGAGAGTGATCTGGGGGTGCTGGTTGACAATATGGTCAGCATAACATGCTCAGTAGCATGCCCTGTCAGCCAAGAGGACGGACCACATCTTGAGGTGTGTTGGTGTGCCCTACCTTGAATATTGCGTGCAGTTCTGGGCTCCATGATATAAAAAAGGACGTTAAGATACTTGAATGCATCCAGAGGAGAGCAAAAAAGCTGGTAAAAGGACTGGAAAGCATGTCCCACGAGGAGGGGCTGAAGACATTTGGGTTGTCTAGTCTGGAGAAAAGAAGGCTATCAGGTGACCTCACTGCTCTCTACAACTTCCTGAGGAGGGCAAATGATGAGGGAGGCGCTGGTCTCTTCTCCCTGGTAACCGGTGATAGAACACGAGGGAATGGCACAAAGCTGTGCTAGGGGAGGTTCAGACTAGATATGAGGAGAATTTTCTTCACTGTGAGGGCGGTCAAACACTGGAACTGGTTTTCTAGCGAGGGGGTTGATGCCCTAAGCCTGTCAGTCCTCAAGAGGCATTTGGATAATGCCATCAATAAGATGCCTTACCTTTTGGTTAGCCCTGAAGTGGTCAGGCAGTTGGACTCAATGATCTTTGCAGGTCCCTTTCAACTGAACTATTCTAATTCTAATTCTAATTCTAATTCTAATTCTAATTCTAGTTCTAATTCTAATTCTAATTCTAGTTATCGATGTGAAGAGATCCATTTCTTTTCATTTTGGCAGTGATAATTTTGTGCTGATACATAACAACTGATTAAGCATGAATAATTGAACTACAGATCTTTCAATACAAAAAAAAAAAAAAAAAAAAAGAGTTGTACATTTATTTAATTAAATTGAAGTTTATTTTGTAAAATATACACAATGATTCATAAAGCAAGAAGTTGTAGCTAGCTAAAAGATGTGGATCCTATATATAGGGCAAAACTTTAATGAGCACCTATAGTAATAAAAGCCCAGTTAACAGACCATTGATAAATTAAAGAAGTCTCACTTATTTCTTAACATTTTGAGCATTTGTGTAGTGAGCTTTAAAAAGTAAAAGTGTTCTTTCTAGAAACAAATTCATTTCTTGAGATGTAGCATATAACAGAACTGAAATTCTCAAAGTATGTCTGAAATTCTTCTGTTACACTCCCATTGTTAATACATCTTATTTTACAAGCTCAGGCAGAAAAGTTCTGATGATTGAGCAATTCTTAAACCGTTTGTGCTCATCTATTTTGTCTCTAAGGAAAGGTCTTCAATAGCAGCCAAAAGATCACTGCCAACCAATATTTCATTGAAAGGGAAATGAAAGAAATTATACTGTTGTTCTAGGTAGTTACCTTCCGGGAAGTCATACTTGTATATTGTTTCCGTACTGCTACAGGAAAAAGTATATCTTTCTTCAGTTGTCACAGTGAGCAGGCTAAATCTAAAGTTGATACAGGACTGGATCCTACAGGCCTTTCTTAACTTGAATTGTAAAGATGATTTCTTAGCTAACTCTTGTCCCATCAGTTTTTACTAATTTCTTCCTCGAGGAAAAACAAACAAACAAAACAAAACAAACAAACAAACAAAAAAACCTGCACCTCTTTTGGCTTCACTTGGCTTCACTGACATTTAGTGAAAAGTAAATAACAATTCTGGGCATTGAGTTATTTTTTTCCAGAATTCCTAACCATTGGAATATGTTGGAGTACAGCAGTGGTCCAGTTGAATCATAATGGTGGTCTACAATTGTAACCAAAAGCACAATGGTTTCTAAATCATAAAAATGGTCTTTCCTAATTAAGCTTGCATACCAAAACAAGATATCCCAGGATTGAGATGAATCACAGAATGTCCACACTGCTTAATGTTTAATCCATTCCTTGTCTTTATCTGAAACTGTCTCAGCTAGTTCTTTTGTGTGGCCTTAGTTATGAAAGTAAAAACAATATTGCCTTACTGTTATAAAAATGTATGCACAGATCAGACAATCAGAATGGGTATAAAGGACCTTAAGACTGAATACCTAGTCTTACTAAAGCGCTGCTGTTCAGTGCTTAAGAACATTACTAGTGAACAAGTTGTTGTCTTGGTCAATATTAATATCTTACTTAAACTATCAAAATACACTTCACTTTTTTGAAGTTATTTTTTGTTACTTTTTGTTCTATTGTCTTGTTAAATTTCAGCAGCACTAGAAGTGGTAAGTAATAGCTAAAAACTTTGCATTCCTTAGGAGAAAATTAATTTGAAAGAGAATCTGTGAAAAAGGATTCTATATTTGGTCTCCCAGATTTTTATGTTTATGCCAAAACTATCAAGTGCTTTCTATGTTGATTTTGTTTGTAACACTGTTGTGTTATTTTATATCAAGGAAATCCAAATGCATCTATAATGATACCAGCATATATTGCCCAGTTGCCCAGAAAGCAAAAAGTTAGTCATCCTCTTTGTGGTTGTCAAAGTATGGCATCTCCCTTCCCTATCAGATATCAGAACATTAGAGACAGGACACCAGCAGACACGACCGTAACATCCAGCTGCTTCACAAAAGTGGTTTTTTTGTTTTTTTTTTTTCCTCCTGGCCATCAGTTAACAGATTTTCTTGCTCAGACCTAGGAGCCAGGAAAGACATCTTGCCCAGATGCCTTAAGTCACACAGATATAAAGCTGATATAACCGTCATACTTACTGATTCCTTCAGAGATCAGAATACTATGTGCATGGAATAGCATTTGGAAGAAATCTAGGTTGCAAATGAGCATTTGTACAGGGTGAAACAGTCAATTGATTCAATAATGAGAGAAACGGCACAGTGGAGAATGCTCTAGCGATGCACACCCAGAGATTGAAGCTGACCATGTTCCTTTCAACTTTCAAATAAGGAAGTGCTATATCAAATAAAAATTTACTTCCTGACTGAAGGGTATTCTATACATTTCCAATAACTGTGATTCCTAAGACCGGTTTGGCAGAACGCACTAGTGCCTGACATACACTAGTGCCATAACATACACAAGCCAGTCACAGTTCCTGTAATGACGATAACATAAACATCAACAATAGAGTAAAAACCACCATGAAACATTCAAGATGAAAGACTTGCCTGTGCATGTCAGAGAGGTCCTAGAGATATTTGTCTTATGTGCAATGTTCCAAAAGTGTATGCTTGTGTTCTCACCCTACTCTAAAGGGAAGAGCAGGCAGCCTTTCTGCTCAGGAAACAAGAGAGGTGCTACTAAACAAAGGTTACTTTTGCATCTGTTACTTGTTTTCCGTTTGCTTTTCATTCAGCCTGCCGTAAAGCTCTGTGGCATCACAATCTTTTTATACTCTTCCATATTAAAATTTTTATAAAGAAAAATTATTCATTTAAATCATTAACATTTTTTAGTGACAAACTTCAGAAAAGTTCCCACGTATTTAAAGTGTGCATGCAATAAATGTTACTAAAAATATGTTCCATATACAATCAGAATCTGTAATGTTCTTGTTATTCATCTTCATTTCAGCTTCCATTAGTATTAATGTTATGAATCTATTAAATTGCTAAGTGAATGTTTTTGAAGATATATTATTTATGTAATATTAGTGTTGGTCTTTAGAAACTCATAATAAAAGAAATAAAACAGTAATACTACTCAGGAAATGTTGAAGTTAAAGAAAATAACTTGACAGAATCATAGATTCATATAATGGCTTGGGCTGGAAGGGACCTTAAAGATTATCTTGTTCCATTCCCCTTGCCATGGGCAGGGATGCCACCCACTAGACCAGGTGGCTCAGGGCCCCATCCAACCTGACCTTGAACACCTCCAGGGATGGGGCATCCACAACTTCTCTGGGCAACCTGTCCCAGTGCCTCACCATGCTCTGAGTAAAGAATTTCCTTCTAACATCTAATCTAACTCTCCCCTCCTTTAGTTTAAAACCATTCCCCCTTTTCCTATCACTGTCTGCATGAGTAAAGAGTCCCTCTCCATCTATTTTATAAGCCCCCTTCAAGTACTGAAAGGCTGCAAGGAGGTCTCCCCAGAGCCTTCTCTTCTCCAGGCTGAACAACCTCAGCTCTCTCAGTCTGTCTTCATAGGAGAGGAGCTCCAGCCCTCTAATCATCTTTGTGGACCTCCTCTGGACATGCTCCAACACGTCCATGTCCTTCTTGTGCTGGGATCCTCCGACCTGGATGCAGTACTCCAAGTGGGGCCTCACGAGGGCAGAGTAGAGGGGGACAATCACCTCCCTTGACCTGTTGGCCACGTCTCCTTTGTTGCAGCCCAGGATGCAGCTGGCCTTCTTTGCACACTGCTGGCTCATGTCAAGCTTCTCCTCAACCAGAACCCCCCAAGTCCTTCTCCACAGGATTGCTGTCAATGAGTTCTTTTTCCAGTCTGTACTCATGTCTGGTATTGCCCCAACCAAGGTGCAGCACCTTGCACTTGGACTTGTTGAATCTGTTTAGGTTCACGTGGGCCCACTTCTCAAGCTTGTCCAGGTCCCCTTGGATGGCATGCCTCCCTTCTGTTTTATCAACTGCACCACTCAGCTTGGTGTCATCTGCAAACTTGCTGAGGGTGTACTCGATCCCACTGTCTATGTCATTGATAAAGATATTAAACAGCACCGGTCCCAAGACAGACTTCATAACTTTTTGATTATATGGTGTCTCTAAATACAAGTGTTACTGTTGTTGTTGTTGTTGTTTTTAAAGGGGGCTTAGGCAGAAAGTAAGGTTGTTCAGAAGCTGTCTTCATAATCCTTAACTACGTGTTTTTCCTGGCGGGAAGGACAGGCAAGCACAAACTTTTTAAAGTGGTAAAATAAAAGGTGGTAGAGTTCTAAAAACACTCTACAGTATGCCAGTGGAGAAGCATAATGAAGCTCACTTAAGCAGGTAGAGAAGATATTGATTAATCTGTCTAGTGTGTAATTAGTTTTCCTGTTAAGTACTTACATTTATGTGACTTTTTAAACATTTCAATTAATTTCAGATATCGAACACATTTATTTCAAAAAATAAAGAAGTTACCTTCTCATCCTTAAATGTTATTTAGTAACAAAGCTGACCGAAAAACTTAATAAAAGGTTCTATCCCCACAATGTGGCAAACGTGATTAAAGTATTCTCATAATTCTTGTAAATGACAGATGCCTTTCACAGATGTATATCTCCAAAAATGTGCAGCTAACTTTTCTAATAAACTATAAAATTAAGCTGTTACCTTCTGACAGACTTTTGGGGATGTTCTCTTAGCAAATATTAAAATCAAAAGCTTTGACTTGCAACAGACAGTACTTTACAACTGAGAGGTTACCATACTTCCTGTTGTGGTTTAACTCCTGTAGGCAGTTAAGCAGCACACGGCCCTAATGTGTCCACTTCCCCACACACAGCTAGTGGGTTGGGGAAGGGGAAAGGAAGAGTAAAAGTAAGAAAACTTGTAGGGCAAGATAAAAATTGTTTAGTAAGTGAAGGGGAAGTGGAAGATGAGAGAAAGAAAAGAAAACAAAGCAAGTGATGTAAAGACAATCACTCACTATCTCCCATAGGTAGACTGATGTCTACCCAGACTGTTATGGAGCAAAAGATGTCTAAACTGCCCTAACCCCCTCTTTTCCCTTTTTATTGCTGAGCATGACATTACATGGCATGGAATATCTCTTTGGTTAGTTCAGGCTATCTGCTTGTTTGTGTCCCCTCCCAAACTTTTGCACATCTCCAATCAACTGGGGGCAAGAGTAAGAAATAGAGAAGGCCTTGATTCCATGCAGACACTGTTCAGCCAAGCTAAAACATGTGTTATCAGCATTATTTTGGTCACAGATCTAAAACCCACACCCTATGAGCTGCTATGAAGAAAATTCACTCCACCTCAGACAGATTCAGTACACTTTCCAAACTCATAGTGATAATTTTTGCTTTTCTGTTCTTCTCAAGGACTCCCTCCCTGTGAAGGGTAATTAAAAACAAACAAACAACAACAACAAAAAACAAACAAACAAACAAACAAACCAAAAGCACAGAAAATCTCCCTCCTTCATTTCTGCTTGAAATAGTACTCCTGTAACAAAACTTTGAGTTCACCCCAAACTTCTGGTGGAATCTGATCAAAAAAATAATAATAATAAAAAAAGAATAATAGAAGAGATTCAACTGATTCAAGTGCTTTTAGTCCTAAATTAAAGAGTTGTTCAATATAATAATAACCCTAAAGAAGATAAATCACACAGGAAAAAAAATCCCCCAAATCCCAGAACTATTGATTGAGACATCAATAAAAAGGTGGTTTATTTTCACAAATCTCCCTGTTGTGCATGATGTTGTTACCATGTGGAATGTTATTACAGTGAAAGTAAATATATATTTTTCATATTAATTAATTTAATATCTCATTTTAAGCAACTAAATATACTTCTACATTTGATTCCATGACCTGTCGACAAGATATTTTATCAGAAAGAAAAGCTGCACTTGTGTATTAGGTTTACACAGCAAGGTTTTTTTGGGGGGGAGGGGGCAAAGAGGTGGCTGGCCTCTGTTAGAAAAGTCCAGAAACTGCCCCATGTTAGGTAAGAGCCAGTTCCCACTGCCTCCAAAAGGGACCCACTGCTGGCCAAAGCTGAGTCAATGAGCAATGTTGGTTGTGCCTCCATGATAGCATATTTAAGAAAGGGGAAAAACACTGCACAACAGCAGCTGAGAGAGAGGAGTGAGGGAATGTTGAGAGAGAAACAACCCTGCAGACACGAAGATCAGTGAAGAAGGAGGGAGAGGAGATTCCAGGTACTGGAGCAGAAGTTTCCCTGCAGCCTGTAGAGAGGACTATGGTGGATCAGTCTGTCCCCCTGCAGCCCATGGTGTACCACAGTGGAGCAGATACTCCCACTGCAGCCTGTGGAGAAGTCCACAGTGGAGCAGATGATCTGGCAGGAGCTACAACTCACGGGGGACCCATGCTGGACCAGTCTGCTCCTGAGGGATGGACCCCTTGATATGGATGCATGCTGGAGCTATTCTTGAAGAACTGCAGTCTGCGGGAAACCCACGTATGATCAGTTCAGAAAGGATGCATCCTGTAGGAGGGACCCCGCATTGGAGCACTGGAGTGGCAGAGACGAAGTAATATGGACTGACCGCAACCCCTATTCCCCATTCCCCCTCATCATTCAGGGGGAGGAGGTAGAAGAGGGTGGATTGGGAGGAAGGTGTTTTTAGTCTGCTTTCAGTTCATTACTGTTCTAGTCTGTCATCAATAGGAAACAAACTATATTAATCTCCCCATGCTGGGTCTGTTTTGCCCATGACAGTAATTTGTGGGTGATCTCTCTGTCCTTATCTGAACCCCTGAACCTTTTTTCATCTAATTTTGTCCCCCTGTTCCTTTGAGGAAGGGGAGTAAGAGGGCAGCATGCTGGAGCTTAGCTGCCCATCAGTGTGAAACGACCACAAATTGGAACCTTGGCCTCTTGTGCCTAGCATTATCCCACTTCAAGAAGCTGCAAATCACTGTAATTTATCCTTAGTGGGCTCTAGGAAATGAGCAAACCTACCAAACAGTGTACTTTGGTGGAAAAGAAGAACCCTGTATTTCTGTTGTTGCACAGATTTAATTTCTCAATTTCATCTGCATCAATTTACATTACATGAACAGGTTCCCAGCAGAGTATGCTAGACTCTAAGAGATAGGATTATCTTTTTATTGCTTGCTTGTTTTCTCTGATTACAATGGTATGAGCACAGATACAAGATGAACATGGAGAATACTTCCTTCTTGAGGTTGTTACTTAAGACATATGTAAACCATTCAAGTTTGAATACCTCAGACTGAGGAGCCCCAAATTAGATCCCCCGATTCTTCAATGGGAGCTCTAACCACATAGTCTTTCAATAGGAGATATATGCTTTAAATATAAAAGCAAGTCACATCCCGACAAATTCACCAAAAAAATTCTGAACATTTGCCTGTAGCATCAAATTCAGCAACAATAGGTAGAAAAGGGTGGAGATGAAGGTAAACTTCTGTTAAAAGCCCTGGACTAGCTGTCTGTTGGTTACTTCTAGGCTCACTAAGCCTACCTTTTTACCCACCATGTGTTTTAACGTCCATTTTTGAGGTGTCTAACTGTCCTATGCTCTTTATAACACCCTTGTTTCGTAATATAATTCTTTATTAACCACATCAAGCAGGAAAAGAGGATGCATCTAGATGTCTATTTATCCACATTAGGGACTACAGATACTTTTGTCCTTTGAATTGCTTTCCACTAGTATAGAAGTAGGATGCAGAACAGACATAAAGAGCAAGAGATAAGAATAACCAAAAACCAATTCCTATGGCTCATCGAATACTAACTAGAAGGGTAAAATTTGAGCTCTCATGACAAAAGAAATGTTGGCTACAGTACAGAAGTCTTTGCAGACTAATCATCTTCAACAACACAACAGCTTCAACAGAAGCTAAAAATTGTCATGGAAACCTTTGTGGCTGTATCAAAAATTGCATGTAGGGAATTTATTAATTTTTTAAAAAATTAATTTATCTGTCCAATAGGTATACAATTTAAAGTTCCAACTTTGTAACCTGTGATTTGAAATAAGGAAAGTGTAAAATTCTTTGTACAAAAAAAGTGAAGCAGAAAGGTATTTTCCATTAGCATCAAACACTGAGAAACATTCAGAATTGTTAGACGCCACAATTCACAGAATCAGAGAATGTTTGAGGTTGAAGCGGAACTCTGGAAGTCATCTGGTCCAACCCCTCACTCAAGAAGGGACACCTAGAGTTGGTTGCCCAGGACCACGTCCAGATTGCTTTTGAAGATCTCCAAGGAGAGAGACTCCACAACCTCTCTGGGAGAACCTGTGCCAGTGCTCTGTCACCCACACAGTAAAGAAGTGCTTCCTGACGTTGAGATGGAACCTCTTCTATTCCAGTCTGTGCCCATTGCCTTTTGTCCTGTCACTGGGCACCACTGAAAAGAGCCCCACTCCATCTTCTTTGCACCCTCCCTTCAGGTATTTACACCAATTGTTAAGATCCCCTCTGAGCTTCCTCTTCTCCAGGCTGAAAAGTCCCAGCTCCCTCAGTCTTTCCTCATAGGAGAGATGCTTCAGTTCCTTGATCATCTTGGTGGTCCTACATTGGACTCTTTCCAGTATGTCCAGGTCTATCTTGAACTGAGGAGCACAGACCTGGATGTAGAACTCCAGGTGTGGCGTCACAAGTGCTGAATAGAGGAGAAGGATCACTTCTCTTGACCTGCTGGTGCAGCCTTCGCACAATGCAGCCAAGAGTACTGTTAGCCTTAGCAGCAAGGGCGCATTGCTGACGTGTTCAAGGTGGTGTCCACCAGGACTCCTAGGTCCTTTTCTGCAGGGCTGCTTTCCAGCTGGGTGACCCCCAGCATGTACTGGGGTTGTTCCTCCCCAGGTGCAGGACTTTGTGCATCAGCTTTTTGAACTTCATGAAGTTCCTATCAGCCCATTTCTCCAGCCTATCCAGGTCCCTCTGGATGGCAACACAGCCCTCTGGTGAACCAGCCACTCCCCCTAGTTCCATGATGTTTGCAAATTCACTGAGGGTGCACTCTACCCCACCATTTAGATCACTCATGAAGATGTTAAACAGGACTGGAGCCAGTATTGACCCCTGGGGTACTCTGCTGATTACTGGTCTCCAACTAGACTTTGCGCCACTGACCACTGCCCTCTGGGTCTATCCATTCAGCCAGTTTTTGATTCACCTCACTGTCTGCTCATCCAGTCCATACTTCAACAGCTTCTCTATGAGGATCTCATGGCAGGCAGTGTCAAAAACCTTATTGAAGTACACAAAGACAATATCCAATGCTTCCCCCTTATCCATCAGGCTTGTTATTTCATGGCAGAAACTTATCAGGTTGTTCAGGCATGACTTGCCCTTGGTGAATCCATACTGACTATTCCTGATGATTTTCTTCTTCTTCAGGTGCCTGGTTTCCAAGATTAGCTGTTCCATCACCTTCCCAGGGACTGAGGTGAGGCTGATAGGCCTGTAGTTCCCTGGGTTCTCCTTCTTGCTCTTCTTGAAGATAGGAGGGACATTTGCTTCTATCTTCAAGGCCCTGAAAATTTCCCCAGCATGCACACTTGCGTGGAAACACACAGAAAGTTATTACAAGCCAAAGATAAGACAGTTTAGTGAATTCCAATTAACTGCTCTGATATATCTAGACCAGTTTTCTCCAGGAATTTCTAACATAAATAGTGTTTTGTAACATGCTAGCAGTGAGAATATTGGCCCAGGCAAATTTCATTTGGTACCTATCTTTTAGTAAGCCACAAGAAAATGAAATCCAGGTCTCCCATTCAAAGGAGAGTGTACTAAACAATGGACTACAAAATATTCCTCTGTGTAGTGGGGTAATATGTTAGTTGATGGTACCTTTTGTAATTTTCAATGATATTTTATCAATACAAATCTAAAAATGCAAAAATTCTAGAGCAAAAAGCAAATTTATTCAGTTTTCTTTTATATATATATATATCTGCATAGGGTGTTCCCTGAAATCATGTTGTCCTGTACCATAAGAGTATAAGAATCTTTCATTAAACACTCATTTGATTAAAAAAAATAATAAACACCTGAAAAAAAATACCCATGGGAAGGTGATATGCCCAGGTGACAGGCAAGATTACCAACAGCTGTTGGAGCTACTGTCCCTGATCTCAAGGTGCAGGGAGTGCGTGGGACATCTCACTGAGGTTAGGGCAGATGGTTTTACAACTTGTAAGTGGTGTGTAGTTGTCAGGAGCTGTGTTACCAATTGAAAGAGCAGTGAGAAGAGGTCAGCAGATTCAGCTGTATCAGAGATGAAAAGAAAGCAATCGAATGGATTGAGAAGAGGCAATGGGCACAAATTCCCATTATGGCAACGACTGGAAGCAGGTGGCTTCTGTCACCAGGAGGACGGTTCCTACTGCACCTGAAGACTTGTACCTACTGAATAGGTTCACTGCCCTCATAGGTGATGATGAACTGGGTGTACTGTGGAAAGAAGCATCTGAACCTGCTGAGCCTGAGCACACAGCAGCACCAGAAGGAAGTGGGGAGCGTTAGTAGTGGGACACTCCCTGCTGCAGGCAATGGAGCCCTCCCATCTGCTAACCTGACCTGTCATCTAGGGAGGTTTTCTGCTTGCTGAGAGTTCACACTCGGGATGTTGTGGAGAGGCTGATAAGGCTCATCCAGCTCTCAAACTATTACCTGCTGCTGCTTTTCTACATGGACATCAATGATACTTTTAGGAATGTCCTGGAAAGTACCAAGTGTTACTCTGGGGGTTATGGTCAACGGTATGGGGCTCACGTAGCTTTGTCCTTCCTACTGCTGGTAAGGGTGAACGGTTTGAGAGGGAATAGATGGATCCAGTGAGACAAGAACTGGTTATGCAGCTGGTGTGAGAAACAGGATCTTGGTTTCTATGACAACTGTAGGGAAGAGATGTGATCCAAATAAGTAAGTGAGGCAAAAGTATTTTCACCAACGGGTGGGCCAGACCTTAAAACTAGGAATGACAGGGATGGGAGAGAATGACCAAAAATGAAGTGAGAAAGCAATAGATAGAGTTGGCAAGCAAACAATATGGGGTAGTACGAAAAAGAGGAAACTCATAATCAACAAAACAGGGCTGAAGTGGAATTACTCCAAGTGTACGCATATAAATAAGGAACTGCCTATGGGACAACATTATGGGGAATACTCTCATGGACTTTCTGGAAAATCAGCCTTTTTAGATGCCTCTGTGAAGTGTCTGCACACTAATGTATACTGCATGGGGAACAAACAGGATGAATTAAAAGTCTGTGTGCAGTTGAAGGGTTATGGTCTGATTTGAATCACAGACAAGGTGGAAAAGCTCATATGACTGGACTGTTTCAGTAGATGGATATAGGCTCTTTAGGGAGGACAGACTGGAATACTGAGGGTAGGGAATTGCCCTTTATGTAAGAGAGCAGCAGGAATGCATGGAGCTCTGTCTGGGGATGGATAAGGAAACATCTGAGAGCTTATGGGTTAGGATTAGCTGGCAGACCAACATGGGTGATGTTGTAGTTGGTGTCTGCTGTAGACCACTTGATTAGGAAGAAGTAGTTCAGGCCTTCTTCAGACAACTGGAAAAAGCCCCACGCTCACAGGCCCTGGTCTTCATGAGGAACTTCAAACACTCTGATATCTCCTGGAGGGACACCATAGAAGGGCATAAGCAATCCAAGAGGTTCCTGGAATACATTGATGACAAATTCCTAACACAGGTGATCAGGGAACCAATGGGTCTATCCTGGACCTCATACTTATCAAGGAAGAACTGTTTGGGAATGTAAGGATTGGGGGTAGACTAGGCTGCAGTGAACTTGAGATGGTGGAGTTCAGGATCCTGGGAGCAGGGAACTGGGCAAAAGGAAGGACCATAACCCTGGACACGTGGAGAGCAGACTTGGGATTGTTCAGGGATCTGCCTGGAAGAATCCCAGGTGATACAGTCCTGGAGAAAAGAGGGGTCCATAAAAGCTGGTTGATTTTTAAGGATCACCTTTTCCAAGCTCAAGAATGGTCCATCCCAACAAGAATAAAATCAAGCACGGATGGCAGGAGGCCTGAGTGGATGAATATAGAGCTCTTGATTAAGCAAAATCATTAAAAAGAAGCATAGAGGAGGTCGAAGCAAAGGCAGATGACACAGAAAGAAACCCATAGAGGTACTATCTGAGTATGCATGGATGGCTTAGGAAAGCCAAAACCCGTCTGGAGTTGAATCTGGTGAATGACAGGAAGGTCAACAAGAAGGGCTTCTACAAGTACAACATGCAGCCAAACAAAGGCTATGAAAAGTGTGGACCCATTGCTGAATGCAGTAGGGGCCCGGGTGGTAGAGGACATGGAAAAGGGCAAAATACTTAATGCTTTCTTCACCTCTGTCTCTACTGGTAAGATTAGTTTGCAGGAGTTCCAGGCCGCTGAAACTGGACAGAAAGTCTGGAGCAAGGAAGACTTACCCTCAGTGGATAAGGATTAGTTTAGGGAACCTGCAGATAAAGAAGTCCATGGGGCCAGACAAAAGGCAGCCATGAATGTTGAGGGAGCTCGCCAAAGTCACGGCAAGCCCGTTCTTGATCACATATGAAAGGTCACAGTGATTGGGGGTGATTCCTAAGGTCTGGAAGAAAACAAATGTCACTCCTATTTTCAAGAAAGGCAATAAGGAAGATTCTGGGAATCAGAGGCTGGTCAGCATCACCTTGATTCTTGCAAAGGTGATTGGGCAACTAATGCTGGATACCATTTTAAGACATGTGAAGGACAATAGCGTACCTGGGAGTGGTCAGCACAGATTTATGAAGGGAAAGAGGTGCTTAACCAACCTAATAGACTTCTGCAATGAGATGACTGTATAGGTGGATGAGCAGAGAATAGTGATTTTTGTTTATCTTAACTTTAGTAAGGCTTTTGACACTATTTCTCATATCATCCTCATTAACAAACTGATGAAGTACATACTAGGTAAGTGGACTGTAAGGTGGGTTGAAAAAATAGTGAACTCAAAACTGTTCAACAACATCAGTAATAACCTGGATGATGGAACAGAGTGGTTCCTCAGCAAGGTTTCAGATAATACAGAACTGGGAGGAGCATTTCATACACCAGACAGTTGAGACACCATTCAGAAGGACCTTGAAAGGCTGGAGAAATGGGCAGAGATGAAACTCATGTATTTCAACAAATGCAAAAGGAAAAATGCAAAGTTCTGCATCTAGGGAGGAACAGCCCCATGGTCAAGTACATCCTGGAGGCTGACTGACTGAAAAACAGATTGGCAGAAAAGTATCTGAGGGTCCTGGTGGACAACAAATTGAACATGAAACAGCTGTGTGTCCATACAGCAAAGAAGGTTGACAGCTTCTTGGGCTGTGTTAGGAAGATAATCTCCAGCAGACTGAGAGAGGCAGTCCTCCCTCTCTATTCAGCACCAGTGAGACCACAACTAGAGTCCTGGGTCCAGTTCTGGGCTCCCTATTACCAGGAAAACATATACTGAAGAAAGTACAGCAAAGCTGATTAAGGGACTGGAGCATCTGATATGTGAAGAGAGACTGAGAGAACTGGGATTGGTTAGCCTGGAAAAGAAGATACTCGGTGGCTATACACATGGATAAATACCATACACACATATATTTATTTTATTTGCAATATCTATAAATATTTACTCATATAAATAGCGGGATGTAAAGAAGACAGAGACAAATTTTTCTCAGTGGTGTCCAGTGAAAAGGCAAGAGGCAACAGTTATAAGCTGAAATAGAAAATTCTATTTAAACAAAAAAGATTTACTGTGAGGGTGGTCAAATACTGGAACAAGTTGCACAGTCTTTGTCCTTGGAGACATTCAAAACCCAGCTGAACATTGTCCTGAGCAACCTGTCCTAGCTTACCCTGTTCTGAGTAGGTGTTTGGACTTGACAACCTCCAGAGGACCTTTCTCCTGCACTTTTAGTCCACTACTACATACACAATGAAGAAGCTTCACCACAAGAGCAGCAGCAAAGTGTCCCCTCCTTGAATGTCCTTCAGGATGGCAGGTGAAATATTTTCCCAGAATGTGTTCTTGGAAAGGGGAATGTCTAGATATCCTACTTCGTAAGTGACTAATAAACCACTAAGCTGTTAAATTAAAGGGACATGCATCTACAAAAGATCAGTGAGTTTTAAGGTAATTTCTTATTCTCAACAAAACACAGGATTTCAAGTGAAGAGGAACATCAGATGGGATTCACCTGACCAGAAGCAAATATTTACAGAGAAGATATCTACATCAGAGCTGATAATCCTAGGCTTCTTTTATATCTGATGAAGGCATTTCAAAATCTAAACTAGACATCTGAAATATGTAAGATCAATCCCTACTCTATTGAGCAGCTTTGATTCCTTGAATGTAAGAGTTCAGACATTATCTGTATGTCCAATATTTCTTATTATTTGTCTCAGTTAACAAGGCAGCTGTTCATGCTCAAGTGTCAGCTTTCCATGCCATCCACTCTGACTATCTGTTGGTTTATATTCTAACTCAGCTCTGAAGATGCTTTCCTCTCTGGCAGACAAGTCACAGGCTAGAGGAAAGAGGGGACACATACAGACACACATTCAGGTACTGTCCTTAAAACAAATATCAATACTAACAGTAACTCTTGACTCAAGCTGACTTATGCACAGTCCTTTGGAAAGAATCTAACAGCTTTCATATACTTGCACCTTAGCCATGCCTCCATTTCTTACTCGACTACAAGACTATTTTATGTTATTCATGTTTGAGTGTTCCTCCATAAATTACATATGACAGATTACTAAGTCTGCTGCTGGTAAAATTTTAGTGTTCAGGATGGGGTTATGACTGGTGAAACTTGAGATCAAAGTCTATTCGCCATATCTTGCTGCACAGTAAATAGATAACCTGATTATCATCAGTACTGGAAAACTTCTACTCTTATCACATGTTATAGCAGATGCTCATTAGCCAAGATATTTCAGCGTAACTTACTCTGGTTTTACTTGGATATTCTAAAATACTGAGAGAGGTGAGGATTCTTTTTGTATAGTTAGGGTACTTTTTGTATAGGCCCTGCCACTAGCTTAGAAATGAGCTGCTGTTCAGATACTTTAAGTCATTCATGCCTAGTTAAGGTAAAATGAACAAAATCCAGAATAGCCTACACAGTTACAATGGTTATTAGACATATGTGAAGTAACGAAAAATAAAACATATTTAATCTACTTCCATTAAAATTTAATCAATTTGCATTAAGATTTAGTCAGAAAAGTTTCCTATTCTCTTTCTCCAGCTGAATTGCTATAGATTTTTCCTGTCATCCATCTGCCAGGAATTCTATCCACATATAATGCATTTGAGGTTGCATTTAGTAAAATTAACCCCTTATTTGTGTATTATGTCAGCTGTGATCATTAACTGAGTTTCTGAAGTTGTTCAGAAGATGTAGAAACATTTAATGTCTAAAAACATTTAATGTCACAGCCAACACAAGTTCACGAGGGGAAAGTCCTGTTTAACTAACTTAGTTTACTTTTATGAAAAGGTTACCCACCCAGTTGACCAAGGGAAGCCAGTTGATGCAATCTTTTTGGATTTCAGCTAAGCTTTCAATACTACTTCTCACAGTATCCTTCTGGACAAAAAGTCCATCACACCGCTAGACAAATACATAATGCAACAGGTGAACAACTGGCTGACAGGTCAGGTTCAAAGGGTTATAGTAAATGGGGTTACATGAGGCTGGCGGCCAGTCACTAGTGGGGTTCCCCAGGGCTCCATTTTGGGGCAAGTTCTCTTTAATGTTTTCATAAATGATCTAGATGCAGGACTTGAATGCATACTAAGTAAGCCTGCAGATGCTACTAAATTGGGAGGAGCTGTTGACACCCTCAAGGGTAGAGAGGCCTTGCAGAAAGGTCTTGACAAATTGAAGGGCTGGGCAATCACCAACCACATGAAGTTCAACAACAGCAAGTACCAGATTGTGCACTGGGATGGAGCAACCCTGGATATATGTACAGACTGGGGGTGCTGGAGAGCAGCCCTGCGGAAAGGAATCTGGTGGTTTTGGTCAGTGGCAAGTTGAGTATGAGTCAGCAGTGTGCCCTGGCAGCCAAAAGGGCCAGCCGTATCCTGGGATGCATCAGGCATGGCATTGCTAGCTGGTTGAGTGAAGGGATTGTCCTGCTCTGCTCTGTGCTGGTGCGGCCTCACCTCAAGTGCTGTGTGCAGTTTTGGGTGCTACAACATAAGAAGGATATAAAACTATTAGAGAGTGTCCAAGGAAGGACTACGAAGATGGTGAAGGGTCTAGAGGGGAAGACTTATGAGGAGTGGCTGAAGTCACTTGGTTTGTTCAGCGTAGAGAAGAGGAGACTGAGAGGTGACCTCATTGAACTCTACAGCTTCCTCAAGAGGGTGGACAGAGGGGCAGGTGCTGATCTCTCTGGTGACCCGTGATAGGACCTGAGGGAATGTCATGAAGTTGTGTCAGGGGAGGTTCAGGCTGGATGTTAGGGAAAGGTTCTTCACTGAGAGGGTTGTTGGGCACTGGAACCAGCTAGGAGACCAGCAAAGTGGTCATGGCCTCAAACCTGCTGGAGCTCAATAAGAGTTTGGACAACTCTCTCATAAATTTGATTTTCGGGTGGTCCTGTGTGGAGCCAGGAGTTGGACTCGATGATCCTTGTGGGTCCCTTCTTACTCAGGATATTCTATGATTCTATGAAAACTATTTCCTTTTTCTTTCTTTCTTTCTTTTTTTTTTCTTTTTTTCTTTTTTTTTTTTTTTTTTGCCTTAAGAGTGAATTGAATTTGGTTGCTTGAACATAGTTACTTAGTGTCAATGTAGGCAAGTTAGGGTAACTGAACTATCCATGTGGGGCTGCCAGATATGACACAAAACATACAAGAGATAATTTTCTCTGGCAGTGGCAGTTAGTAAACAGGATGTGCCAATGCATCCCAAATGGCTCTAGAAGGTGCCTAATTATAGACGGGTGATACCACCAGTCTCTATATTCTTACTACTTAGTTACTTTTGCTCTTCTTCTTTGAGATGTAAATATCACTTTGTTAAATCAGATGTGATAATCTATTTTAAAGGATTTTCAGCTCTTGGCATCTGCTAGTAACAGCTACATCTTAGTGTTTTTACCCTTCTGTGTAGGCAGATCAGTTATAGCAGATATTTCATAATGGCACTATATCCCCCAGAATGCAAGTTATGTGAGACATCACTGCAGACACAGTTGCTCTTTTGAACTGTAATACACAGCATTTATGGCATAATGACAACATTCTCTAGAACATTTCCTCCTGTCTCTCCAGCTCATTAAAACACTGCCTAACCAGACTCCAAAAAATCCCCATCCATAATTTTTACAACACATTTGCAGTATATTTTCATCCACAGACAGTCATTTACAATACAAGATGCAGAGTGTGCAACTGGCAACTCAGTGCTTGGAACTGAATTGAGAGAAAGAAATTCAGTGGCTGGCCATTTCACTGTACATGACAGGCACTTGGCAACGGGAAGTATCATCAGAGTTCTTCTGGAATCGTTGCATTGTCTCTTGGACAACCAAAACATTTATTTCACTAGACCACCAATCTCAGTATTGGTCACTGTCTGTAGGACATAAATAGCTATTTGACAAAGTATTCAGTCTGATCTCAGCTCCCTGCCTTTTCTTCCAGGTTCCTGAACAATTAAATGCTTAGCTCTTCTGTTCTGAGCTTTGTGCTAAATGTTATTCATGGTTTATCTACTATGAAACAACTAGGTCAGAATTCGTAAGTCAAATACAAAATTGCAAAGTTTGATCCTAGTGTACAAATTTTCAGTAGATAGAATCTGACTATCAGAGTATTGCTGAGCATGTCTCTAGACCTTGTGGAAATATGCTGGGGGACAGTACTTGTTTCATTTTTATTTCTCCACTATATGTGGAAACATATTTTTCAATATATGTCAAGGTGAATCCTCAGTTTGATTAATTCTCAAATTGTCTTAAATGAATATATCAAGAAACATTTTATTTTTAGTGAAAAGGAAAAAGTAGCACAGAATACCTTTGCTGAGCTAGACAACAGAGAAGAATGGCTTTAGGGAAGTGAGAGCACAGCCAGAATGGGAAATATCTGAGAACAAAAGATGGCACCTATTCAGTCTGTTCAGAAGAGGGAGAACTGGTTGGTATGCCAACCTGAAAATGCTTTTCAGATTCTTCAATTAAAGCACAGGAAGATAAGACAGAGCTTCTGCGTGGCATCTATTGGCTACCTATAGGTGGCTTCTCACTCAGTCTTTGCTCCAGATTAAATTCAGAGGTGTGTAACTGATCATGAATTTTTTTTAAAAAAAAAGGTTTATGCAACTCACACAAGGATTCGTATTACACTGTAGGGGGGTGGTTACACTTAAAAATAAAAAAATAAAAATGTTAACTTTTTCAGACACATAACTCATTCACTACATCTTATCATTATCTATACAGCTTAGGTAACTGAAAGCTTGTTCATTGGTCCAATTCATTATTGTTTACATACATCTCATGATAGTCCAAGGTAGCTATAGAAGTTGTAAAAAAGTCTTTATTGTGGTAAATTTTAGATATGATTCCATAATACAAGTAATGATTAAATAATTACCTTATGATATATACTTAAACATCTAATTCCTTTTTTTTCTTTTTTTTTTATATGTCCTTATTAAATTTTCTTTCAGCAGGCACTGTTAGAAAGACTCTTCTTTCAGATATGGAGCTATATTTCAAACACAGCAGGAGAATCTAATGGCTAGAAAATGAAAAAATGAATCCACTAACTAGGGCATATGATGGGAAGAGAATTTTGGGAGACTAACATGTTTAATACAGAAAATGATTATTACAAATTCTTGAAAGTGAACTTTTTAATGTCATAGAATCACAGAACGGTTTGGATTGGAAGGGACCTTAAAGATCGCCTAGTTCCAACTCCTCAGCCACAGGCAGGTATACTATCCACTATATTAGGTTGCCCAAACCAACCTCGCCTTGAATACTTCCAGGGAGAGGGCATACCCTTTTCTTTTGATGTCCTGTTCTTATAAAAGAAATTCTGAAAACATCCCTTTCTGTCTGTTATTAGTCCTCTAAAATCTTACACAACCTGATACAACAAGAATAAAATGCAACTTGTAAGCTTTTTATATATACACACACACACACACTTATGAGGGTTTCCTGGGCCTCATAAATACAATTGTGTGTATGGGTATATAAAAAAGGAGAGGCGGGATATATATTTCTATAATTATATATTTGTTATATAGAAGCATAAATCTATCAATATATAAAATGGTATGCATAAAAAGTGTACAATGTGTACAAATGCATATAATTATGTATAAAAATATAGGTAAAATTTAACTACTTCTATTCATAGTAATACAAAATATTACAACAAATTAATATACATATTTATTAAGGTGCATGCATAGTAGGAATAAAAAGATTAATTAATCAGAAAGAAATAAAATTAAAATTTGAATGGAAAGAAAATCAAATGAGAAAGCTTGGGATCATTACTTCAGAACACTCCTGATCAACTCCATTGGGAAGGAAGGATAAACTTAAGGGTAGTAGCATGCACTGAAGAGGGTTGGGCAGGGAGGGCATGAACAAAGTTGATAATGTTAGTGGGGAAAGGGAGCACTCCTGGGAGGACAACCAAGAAACAACCATTGAACACCTGTGGCATGTAAAGAGGAGACCAGTCCTGGGAGTCCGATTGAGAGGCCCCTGTCACACCGTGCCAAACCTCCAGGGTGACAATACAGCACTACTGAGGCAACATTTTTTGCTGTGCCACAAGATACAGACATCATTGCCTATTTTAACAGGAAAAAAAAAAAAAAAAANAAAAAAAAAAAAAAAAAAGAACAAAAAAGCAGCATCACATGAGTTTGTACAGGAAAATCCCCAGGGGTATCCCCTCCAAAAAATTATGCTTCAGAAGAAATTATGGATGGTCCAGGGATCTGGGAACAGATGACTGAGGTAAGTGTCACAGAGATGTGGTGAGTGGCAGGGCCACTCTTTGACTATAGATGTGAGTCAAGTTACTGCTTGTAATACAATTAGGTGGTGCAGATTTCTGCTATATCCAGGACTTCCCAAAAACACAATCCCCCTGAAGAGCATGAGCTTGTCTCCCCACAAACTCAGATAGTGAATGCCTCCCAGGAGGGGCCACTGGCAGCACACTCAAGCCCCAAGGGGATATTTGGAAGTCCAGCTTTACCCTCACCATCAAAGAGCTCAGGGAAAGGGGAAGGAGTGGCACTCCAATATGTCATTTACAGAATGTGCAGCACTGGACTGGACAAACCGGAGATTCAAGGCTAGATAATATGTAGAAGCATGCAGGTTTATTTATTTGAACTAGGCATTTCTACACTAAGATTATGAAATGTTTGTACATAATGCAGATTTTATTTTATTTTATTTTTTAAGATTTACACCAGCTATTTGAAACTGGTGATTATGTTAAGCTCTGTCTTGAAGCTGTCAGTATGCACAACTTTTTACATTCTCTCAGTATTAATTTAAACAGTGTGAACACAGAGAAATTTTTAGACTAGATCAGTAATCTTCTACAAAGTAAAAGGTTGTACTCGATCTGGCTGGGATGGATTTAAGTTCCCCCACAGCAGCCTATACACCTGGAGTATTGTGTCCAG
>VXAL01016791.1:0-13293 GCA_013399475.1 Chauna torquata
TGTGATTCTGTGATTCTGTTCCCCATTTCTGCTCTGTGTTTATTGTTCTTGAAGAACCGTGACAGTGCATAATTTAAAGAGGAGGGCAGGACTATCCATTACAGTGGTTTCCCTTTCATTTCTCTGGTCAGAATCTTCTTCATCATTACTGTCTTCCTTACAAGGATCAGTTTGTACAAGAAAAGCATGGGCTGTGATGAGGAAGATATGAACTAGTGTCCATTGACCTCCAAGAGCTGACCAGGAACGCACTTCACAGGTGCTGAAGCAACAGCCCTTTCCCTATCAGAAATGAAGACAAGGAGTAGAAAGAAAAAAATGCTTACAAATGTGCATGGATGCAGTGCAGCTAAAAGTAATACACACAGAAAACAAGTGGTGTGGGTTTGGCTGGGGTAGAGTTAATTTTCTTTGTAGATGTTCATATGATGTTGTGTTTTGGATTTTTGATGAATATAGTGGTGATAACACATTGATGTTTTAGTTGTTGCAGAGCAGTGCTGACACAGAGCCAAGGACTTTTCTGCTTCTAGTGCTGCCCTGCCAGCAAGCAGGCTGGGAAGGGACACAGGCAGGACAGGTGACCCAAACTGACCAAAGGGATGTCCCATTCCACATGGCATCACACTCAGCAATAGAAGCTGGGGGAAAGGAGGAAGTGTGGGGGGTGGTGTGGCGCTGCTTGGAGTGATGGTGTTTGTCTTCCAAGAAACTGTTATGTGTGATAAGCCCTGCTTTCCTGGAAGTGACTGAACACCTGCCTGCTTGTGGGAAGCAGAGAGTGAATCTTTGTTTTGCTTTGCTTTTGCTTTACCTGATGAACTGCCTTTGTCTTGACCCATGAGTTCTCACACTTCTACCTTCCACCATTCTTTTTTTCAAAGTCCATATTAAAAACAAGTAGATGATCTACAATGTTGAGAATTCTGCTTTAAGGTTTTTGTTTATTATTTTGTTTATTTTGTTTATTTTATTTTGTTTATTTTGGAAACTGTTCCTTAAACAATTTGTGCAGGAGGCTGTAAATTTGACAGCAGAACCCACAGCTGGTTAGTACAAGTGAGGGGCAGATCTCATTGCAGTCAATAGAAGCTATAGCTTTCAGCATCTCAGTTTTTCTGCAGAATTGTCTATAAGCACACTAGTGTTATATCCAAGTATTCAAACGTCACTTAATCTTTCTTTTTTTTCCACAAGATTAAGTCTGTTCCCAGCTCAGCTGAAGTTCAAAACCATTGAGCTACTCCTTTTGTAAGAGTAAAGGACTTGAAAGATAACTTTAACTTTTAGTTTCAGTAACTCAAGGACAATGATCACCTGTTTAAAAGTCTGTGTGCATTTTTGTGTGAGTGACAGTGCAGAAAATGTTTCTATTGTTTTAATTCCATCACTATCTCCTTATCTGGAAAACACACACACACACACACACACAAAAGTGGCCCTCAATTCTGTTAAGAAATGATGAAAATAATTTGGATAAAAAAGGACAAATGATGGATTCAAAGTACTGTTTGATCAGTGTTTATTCTCTAGGGTTGTCCTAATATCTGTAGTATTAATCAAAGCTGATGTTGCAATTTGTGCTTAATGAAAGTGCAATACATGCAACACAATTATATGCAACAATAAATGACAGATATTCCTTTTTCCCTACACTCTTAATAAGTGGGTAAGCTGTAGACATACAGAACTGATTCATAACAGGTTCCAGGATGTATACACATTTTAGCTGTTTATTTGGAAGACTGTCTTAGTTTTCTTATAACGGGTTTTTAAGACTGATGGGTGCATATATCACAAGGGAGGATAGCCACATAGAATGATTAGACAACAGCAGAGATTACTGTGCAATCAGATGACCTGTTCTCTTTACCTGTATGAAGAATCTATTCTGTGGAAAGCCACTTTGCTGACTTCTCTTTTTCAGTCTTTCCAGACTAAATTGTGTTAGCAAGTATTTACCTCTGCTTCATAGAGGCATTATTCAAAACTAACTTTATTTTCACTCTACAAAACTCTTGCCCTGAGTTACCTATTCGTCTTGTTGTTGGCTTTGAGGTATTTCTTGTTTTGCATTTTTCATTTATCCTTAAAATCCATTTTTGTTTATTGTTGTAACTGACTCTTTTGCGCTGTTTCTTCAGCATTTCTGCCTTCCACTCACTTCACCTTGTCTATTATCTGATTATTTCAGTGGCCAATTCTTGAATTAAAAAAACAAAACCTCTTTTGATATCTTTCTAGACTTGCTTCTTTTTCTTTGTTTGTTTGGAATTTCTTGAATATCTTTAAATTAATGTAATCCTGACTTCCCATTTACTACAAATGTATTTCTTTGGTATATCTTTTGGTCTCAGTTTAGCTGAGGCTTTTTGCAACAATGTAGAGCCAGTATGCTGAAATATGGCATGTGAAGTGTGACAGTCCAGAGGAACCAGGAAACAGTGTTTGTCTGAAACCGTCCCAGCTGCACCTGACAGAATCAGGAATAGGAAGAGGTAACATTCACAGCTTTCCAGCACAGGTGCATGTCCTGATTCCCTGCTCTGCCTCCATGTAGCAAGTCTGTGCACTGTCATATTCTTCAGACTTGTTGCAGCAGTACGGAGTAGATATGTGGTACATGGACAGTGCATCTGCCTGTATTGTGTGCATGGAAGAGTTCCCTTGTGTGTGCTCCTACAGTCTTCCTATATATCCATCTGCATGGGATACAGAGCCTGGGTAAACCAATAAAGGCAGCCTTCCTCTAAAGAAGGAAATGGTGATGCCTACACCTGTTTCCTACAGAGTGCCTGAAGAGTTGAAACATCTTCCAGAAGGCAGAAGACCAGGTTAAAAATGTCTTTCTCTGAAAAAGTTGAACTCTCTTCCTCATGCAGTCAAGAGAGCAGCCTATCTGCTGGCATGGATGAGGACAGAATCTGCATTTCCTTTCAAAGCTCTTCTGGGAGCATGATATTGTTGGGGACAGAGGGAACAAGGTAGAAGAAGACTGTCAGAATTGCATGTTTTTCTGGGAGAGGAGATTTCTGGGTGCTAGTCCCTGCTCTTACTAAAATTTTTATCTTTTTAGGCAGTAACTGAGAAGAGAATTTCCTTTCCTGTCTTTCGAGTATTAAAAGTCTTGGCTTTTGCTGATGCTTTGCTTCTTACTGTTATGGCTAACTACATAGGAGTCTTGAATTGGGCTCCATTATATCACCCAAAGGGAAAAAATGCAAATACACGAATCCAATCATTGAATGCTTTTGTCACAGGGGTTTCCATAATCTAGGAAGTAGACTAAACAGGAGACCTGCAGGATTCAGCCCCTGTACAACAAAGGCAGAAGGCAGTTTTGAGTAACTGAGTTTTGACGGTTGGACTAGATGATCTTGAAGGTCCTTTCCAACCTTGTGATTCTGTGATTCTGTGATTCTGTAATGATGGTTAGCCTGAGGATTGCATGTACTTCACAGGATATCTTTGTTTACAGTTCTCTGTGTGCAAAGCTGTGGGACCATGGTGTAGCTTTCTTCTGTCCCATTTTCTGTGGAAATCAGGGTGCAGGAGGGAAAACTACTATGTAGTGGGGTGAGAGTGTAGCCAGGGCTTGCACCCAGGCCCTGAAGCTGGGAGGCCCTCAATTGTCACAGCAGGAAATGAAGGAGGAGGTCAGAGGACTATAGCTGTGACATGCTGTGTTCAATTTGAAAATCCTAATTTGCAACAGAATGCAAAGCCCAGCATACTCTACTTATTTAATGACAATTGTCTGAAGTGACAACTCTTTCTGGTCTGTTCTGACCCACAGGCCCCATCTATATTTTCATGTAGGTGTTCAAAGCTGTTGTTTTGTGCCTGTGATGATGCTATACTTCCTGCCTGTTCTGCATTTCCTTTTTATAGGCTATGCTGCTACAGATAAGCATGCAGTTGTGTGCTTGGTGGAAGCCCTCTATTCTGGGGCTTTTCATATGTTCTTGTTGCAGACAGTTGAGCAGTTGAAATTTGATTATGTTGGCAGAGATTTTTCGTCCTGTTACAGCAGGACAGTAGCAAGTTCAAAAGCTGAGCCTGAGGCTCTGTTGAGCAAAAGACCTTGTTTTTCCCCACAGCTGATCACTTTTCTGTAGCACTGCCTGGCATACAACTCTTTGGTGAATTCTGTCACTTCCTATCGTCTCTGAGTGCTGCTGTTGGAAGCAAAGACTTTCCAGAAGTCAAGAGCAGTAAACCTTCCATAAAGCTATTTACTGTGTAAAAAGGAGCTATGAATGCTTCCAAACTACTGGCAAGCCACATGCCCATTTTCTCTGTGGGTATGCAAAATGTTGCTCTGACCCCTCCACGCAGTTTTAGCTTCTCTTCCCATGAAATAGTAGTACACATAATCTTGTCTACTCATTGTAAAGCTTGTGCTTGGTAACTTACTGTCATCCCTCTCTCTTCCCATGAAAAGCAGAAACTTAAATAACTGCAGCTTTGTGCTTGTGCTGTATTACCCTCAGCAGCCCAGAATGCTTGTTGTCTTTCACACCTCCTCATTGCATTTTATTTGTCACAATACAAATACAAACTGCACATGGACACAGAGCTTTGGGAGAAGGGAGAAATAGTAAACAAAATAAATTAAACTGAGCTGCAAAAGCTGTTTTTATTATGTCACTAGCAGAAGTTTATGGGAATGAGGTGGGAGGCAGAGCATAACAGGTTTGTTTCTAAGATCTGTTCATATTGACAAATTTTTTTTGAGCTGTAGAGAATGAGCAATCTATCCTGTCCTTGAGTTGCATCTGCAATCACAACTACAAATAGCTAATTAAAATGCACTTCCAGGAAAACCTCACCTTTTTGGAAAGGAAGGAAAATGCCCCTTTGCAATTTTACTTTGCATGGGAGAAAAACTGAATTACTAACAAGCAAGCAATACATAAAGCACTTCATCTCATTGATCTGAAAATGTCTAGGTTCATGGGGATGCTGAGACACCCAAAAGAAAATCTGTTTCCACAAAAAAGATAAATCAAGGAAATATAAAACCAGAGAGAAGTGAATCAAGCATTCTCACCAAGATCTTGAATTGTCCAAAGGAGATTGATGCTCCTAATGTGAGATTTTGCACTAAGAAGAAAGGAAAAATCAAGAGTCATAAAGCAAGCAAGCAGTTGTTCAGCAATACCAAAGATAAATGAAATGTGTTTACAACTCGGCTTCTGAGCCAAGTCAGAAATGAGCTCCTGGCAATGGCTCATATCAATACCGATGAGAGAACTTCAGGGGATGTCTTAAAGACTAGGTCTTCTCAGAGACGAAGAAAGGGCGGTGGGATGCCATCCAAGAGGTCCCATGCTCTCTAGGGGGGTAGAAAGAGAGAACACTGCAGAAATGTGCAGGTGACTAGTCTGTAGGTTGGACGGATAAAAAGTGTACCACAACAAATAATGTAAAAGCATCTTATGTAAAAGATGCATTTTTTGAATGCCAGCAATTTAGATGGAAGGTAAGGTGCATGCTTTTGAAAGAGAAACCGGTTAACCCTTAGAAAATTTTAGTAAGAGTTGTAATAAATCCTCTATTATTGGAAACTTCCAAACAAAAGCCGACTAATTATATTCAACAAAGGGGTATAATTTAGGGAATTCCTCTAAGTGATCATAATGGTTTTTTTTTCCTAGATCATCTACAGTTTTTTATGGAGTCAGAAATGTTATCTAACACTTCCACATGTATACACAAGTAAGCAGATAAGTAAGTTTTCTATATCTAACTCATACCTCTGCAGATTGCACTCTTTTACTACCTTACAACTACTTCTTGCCTATGAAATGAAGCTGTGAATAATGTTTCACCTATTTTGAGGTATGTAATCTAGATTCACTGAGAAACCTGTTCTTTTAGTGTTTCCTTCTCATAATAAATAATATTTATAAATAACATTGGAACTGTGAATTTCTGGTGGGTCTTGTAAGGAAATATAAACCATAAGAAAATGTATGAAGGATGATATTCATTTCTGCAGATAAATGAATTTGACAATGTAAGGACTGACATAAATTCATATATGCTTCTGTTTGGAGTGTTGTCTTTTAAATGAAAGGATGAAGTAGGACACATGCAATTCTAAACAAGTTGTATCTGATGGTGTATTGGCTTTACGTGGTAAAGGTTTGGTAGCAGGGGGACCACAGGGGTGGCTTCTGTGAGAAGATTCCAGAAGCTGCCCCATGTCAGATCAGAGCCAGCTCCAGCCAGCTCCAAAAGGGACCTGCCGCTGGCCAGACCTGAGCCAGTGAGCGATGCTGTTTGCACCTCTGGGAGAGCAGATTTAAGAAAGGGGAAAAAATGCAGCTGGGAGAGAGAGGAGTGAGGAACAGCCCTGCAGACACCAAGGTCAGTGAAGAAGGAGGGGGAGGAGGTGCTCCAGGTGCCAGAGCAGAAGTTCCCCTGCAGCCCGTGGTGAGGCCCATGGTGGAGCAGGCTGTCCCCCTGCAGCCCATGGGGTACCACATGGAGCAGATCTCCACGCTGCAGCCTGTGGAGGAGCCCACGCAGGAGCAGGTGATCCGGTGGGAGCTGCCACCCGTGGGGGACCTGTGCTGGAGCAGTTTGCTCCTGAAGGATGGACCCCGTGGTACGGACCCATATTGGAGCAGCTCTTGAAGAGCTGCAGCCTGTGGGAAGCCCACGCAGGACCCGTTCGGGAAGGACGGCATCCCGTGGGAGGGACCCCACGCTGGAGCAGGGGCAGAGAGAGACCACGAAGGAGCGGCAGAGACGCAGCGATATGGGCTGACCGCAGCCCCCATTCCCCGTTCCCCTGCGCTGCTCAGGGGGAGGAGGTAGAAGAGGGTCGGGGGGGGAAGGTGTTTTTAGTTTGCTTTTAGTTTCTCACTGCTCTAGTTTGCTAGTGATAGTAATAAATTATATTAATCTCCCTATATTGAGTCTGTTTTGCCCGTGACGGTAATTAGTGAGCAACCTTCTTGTCCTTATCTCAACCCTTAAGCCCTTGTCCATCATATTTTCTCCCCCTGTTCCTTTGAGGAGGGGGAGTGAGCGAGTGGTTGTGGTGGAGGTCGGCTGTTCTGCTGGGTAAAACCACCACAGATGGGTGATACAATGAGTATGGATTAATTTCCTATAAATAGTTTTCATTGATTTTTTTAAATTTTTTAATAAAGACTCTAGGGTTCAGTTACTATATTTTCCATTCTAAAGAGATTTCTGTAAGAAATCAAAAAAAGAAATGTGAAAACTAACTAAAGTTTCCTATCATAGTTACAATCCAAGGGGAACTGTTTTTCTCCTGTATCTACTGGTCAACTTATGCTTCACTTCAAGTTAACATCATGCACAGGGTCTATGGAAGATATCTTTCCTTTTTTTTTGGTATTAATTATCTAAATTGTTGATCTTCAATAGTGAAGACAAAGCCACACACTTCTTAGAGGTTCATGGTGGAAGGACAAGAGGCAACACGGAACATGGGAAACCCCAACTTGATTTTCTTTTTTCTTTGCTATGAGAGTAGGATGATCCATCCTTGGACATATTCAAAACTCAACTGCAGAAGAAGAATTTGAGCAACCTGCTTTTGCTAGACCTGCCATGAGCAGGAAGATTGGATTAGATGAGCTATGGAGGTTCCATTACAACCTGCATAACTCTGATTCCTAGTAAATATTTAAGAGTGAGAAAGTTACAATCATTTACCTGAATCAAGTGGTGGAACTGTTTGCTTAAATATTCTTTAACCTCTGAAAATGTACTCTTTATTAATGTGTTAAAGCTTTCTTTTGGAAGCAGCAATCATGAATTGCATTACAGTTTAACTTCCCAGTGTAACAGAGGAGTTGGTGACAGTTCCCTGTGACAGAGAACAGTACTCAAAATGTTTGTTTTTCTAGCTGAAGTCACTGTAATGGCTCTGACAAAGTATGTCTAGCTTTGTACTGTCATACCGAAAGTGGTAAATAACAAGAATATGAGAAGAGGACAAGTGCTTGCTGGAGGCTGAGAGGGTATCGTTGGCTTACAGTTGATCCAAAAGCATTGCCTGAGGAGTTTTTCTTCCTTATGTTTTCAGTCACTTTCCTAACACATTTAAATTTCAGCATCCACAATTTCCTAGGGTGAGATGATCACAGCTTATTGCATGTTGTGTAAAGAATAAATTCCTCTTGTCTGTTTTGGACATGCTGTCTGAAATTTCACTTAATGGTCTCTAGTTTTAGTACTGCAAGAAGACAGAACCATTTACCTTTCCCTTGCATGTGTGGTTTTCCAGATCTTAATTTTATCTTCCCTCTCTGTAGTCTTTATTCCAGTCTGAAGTGTTCTAGATTATTCTTTACATGTGTTTATGTACGTGATGTTTTGGGAAAGACGGTGACCAAGCTGTGGGGTAGTATTAATGTCTACTCAGCAAAAGAAAGGTTGATGTATGTAGGCATTTCCCTACTCAGTCAGCACCTATCAATACTAGCACAGTTGTATTTATTTTCTGAAGCTTGGCAGAAACCTTAGCAGGTTTTCCCCAGCTCATGAGCCTCCCAGCATTCTCACTGAGAGAGTTCTGTGTTGTCAGTATAATCTATCATCTTTGAGGAATTTCTGAATCCTGTGTGTCTGTTTCAGAGTGGTGGTCTTTGCTCTACAGCACCAGACAGACTTTTCTGTAAACAAAATAAATGTCTGGTTATAATGAAACAAGTCATCATAGTGAGGATTCCATCTAGAGACTCAGAATGAAACAAACAAAAGTAAACAAAAAGAAGCTTTATTCTACGCTTACAAACACAACACCTTTTCTAGTGTCCTGGTCAAAGTCCATATCTCCTTTCTTCCTCCTTTCATAAGCATTTCCTCCTATTCTCCTCCTTTGATACGTCTTTCCTCCTCTCTGCTTTCCTCATCCTTGGATGTGCTTTAGTTTCCATTCATGCAAAGGATAATGGTCTTATCTGGACTAAATCTTAAATCTGTTATCCCCCAGTACTTTCTGTTACTTGTTACAATAGAGCCATTTTTTCCTCAACATGGTTCTTTTGTAGCAGCCATACTTAGGGGCTTCAGTTTGGATTTTTCTCTTCCTATCCCTGCATGATGAATGTGAGCAACTAAAACATAGTGGTGAGTTTTGTAAACAAAAAGCATGCCAAATCTATTGATCCATTGCAGCTTATACTGCAGTAAGTAAATGTGAAACACTAAGACTGCTGAAATGAACAGGAGCTTTCTGACAATCTTTCTCCTTATAGCAAGATAGAATTAATTCTATAACAATAGAGTACATAAAGTGTGCTTTTCTCTGTAGATCATGTGCTTTTTTTTTTTTTTTTTTAAGGATTGGAAGAATGATTAAAAAGCATGACTTTTGGGAAAAAAATGGTGAATTTTGACCTCATTTTTTTTCTTTTTTTTCCATTCAGCAAAAAATTGTGATGCTCTTCAGGAGCAAAGGAAATATAATTATTCTTGTTGGCACAAGCTCAGCCAGTAAGTGCTACAGGACAAGATGGATGAGGGCAGCAGTAATGAGATACTCAGCTGTTTACTTCTAGGTCACTAACTTGAATCTGATCCAGGTCAATACTGCCTGAAATTTCTTGCAAATTGGTAGCTGTTTAGTGTTTAAACATGAAATGAGTTGGCATTACACCTACTACATTATAATTTCATTATCTTCTTTAATTTTTGAAACTAAAATGACAGATATTGCAGAAATAAAAGCAACTGATAGTATAACTTTGCTGCTATTGGATGGATGCCAACACTATCAAAGAAATCTCTCTCAGCAAGCACTATCTGCAAAGCTTTACCCTGAATCCAGGTCCTAACATCCCTGCAGAGTTAAGATTTTTTTTAATTGACTGGATAAACAACTCCAAACTGCAGGGAGAGGCATTAGTTGACAGGAAATTCCTTTTTGGAAAGTGGGTAGGTAAGATCTATAGCAGCTACAATTAGGGTAGGTGCCATCTGGACCACCATTTCATATCAACCCTCTGAGGGGCAGGAAACTTGTGAATTCAAAGCTCTGGATGCTGTTTTCATAATGTGAAGCCTACAGCCCTCACTCCAAACAATATTTTCAAGACTTCAGGGTATCTATCTGCTCTGTCTGCCAGCAGTCTGTGCAGGGTTTCCTTCAAACCCTGTTTGCATTCATCAAAGGTTACCAGGCTGGTGGTGTTTCAAATAAAATTGTTGTGTTGGAAAATTTCTGACCAGCTGTTCTCCCAGCAACCTCTGTTTCTAGTGCTCTAATTTCTCTGAAACTGAAGATTCCAGATGATGGATGAATACCAAGTAGTGGAACTAATGCGGTGTATACCAAGTAGTGGAACTAATATGGTGTATACCAACCTTCCTAGCTCAAAAGCTTCAGTTTTTGATATATCACATCCTCTAGCCATTGTCTGTTATCTACCTATTTTTTGCTAGCTATTTCAATTGTGAGGTCTTTCAGGTATAGATGTCCACCTCATTTTTCATGTTCTGCACTTTTAAAAACTCTAAAATAATAAATGTCCTTACTAATTCCATTCCATGGAAGTCTTGCGACCAAAATGAAAGCAGGTTCTTCTCTAGCTTTGTGCTCCAGCTCTGGCAGGGAGAAGTTCCCAGCCCACTCTGTTCTTTTCATCCAGGCAAATCCCATTTACTCAACCCTTAAGTATATTAAATGACCTTTATCTTGTGTGACTGAAATACTTAAAATATGCAATGCAATTACTTTCAGCAATAAAAGTGTATAAAAGGGACAGAAAGACAATAGAGGTAAGAGTTCTTTGTAACAACAAAAAATTAATGTCTAACGTGGAATTTACTTGTTCCTAATCTAATTTGTGAGAGTATTTTCTTTAAGGCCTCATTCAGGTGCAATTTAGATTTATAGAGGTCCTCAGAGTTACTGTTTACTTCCCAATGGGAAAACAGTCAAGTTGACCTTCTGATGTCTTTGATGGAACTTTTCGGTATTAAAATAAGTTTAGAAACGTTCTGCTCAGGTAGTACTGGCAGAACAGTGCTTGTCTCCTCTGAAGTATATCTAAAATAAAGGTTCAGAGAATAGCCCAAGCATGTTGATTTTGTTTTATTTACACACAAGTTGCCAAATGTTTGTCCCTTCATAGAGCAGGCTGCATAAGCAAGCTGAGGTGCTAGCTTTGTGCTTGTTTCTCAGTTCAAAGGTATCATATAGAACTAAATCACAATTGAATTCCCCAAAGGGAATTTAGGATGACTTAAATATTGCTAGTACAGGTTTAATAGGGAGAATGGATATTCAACTTGTGTGTGTGTGTGCTTGTGTGTATATGTGTGCGTGCATGCGTGTACTGGTAGGAATAACTTCTATTCTCCAGTTTAACTTTATCCAAGATCAGAAAAGCTCTGAACTATTTTATTTGTTCAGTGCAAACACAGCAGAAGTCTTATGAACGAAGAGTATAACACATGCCAAATCTTTGCATTAACAAAGTGGTTTGTAGTTTGAAGAATGTACAGGAACTTCAGAAGCTGTGTAACCCAGGTCCTGTGGGTCAGGATCCAAGCTGCTAGAGGAATGTGCCTGTACTGTGGACCATTTTTGGGCACATGGGCTAATGCAGCACAGTTTATCTTCCCCAAGACAATGACACAGGATCATTTGGTTCTAGGTCACTGGAGACAAACCAGGTCAGAAACCTTAAGATGAACTTTTTAGAAAACAATGGACAATGCTAAACGCTTATGATTCAACAGAAGGTATTACAATATTGCAATAGTAAAGCAAGCAGAGCAATTTACAATGTCCTGCAACCCCTTCTTTTCATAATTAAATGAATCAGGCCACAATGTGAAGGGGAGGTAGGAGGGATAAATATATTCTGGAGAGCACTCAACACTCTGTGTAAGGGATCTGATCTAAACTTGAATTTTCCTACTCATGATGAACTTTTTTGTCTGGGAACTTCCATGCTTCAAAATACAGCAACCTGGCACTGTCTGAGACCAGAGCTGCCGCAGAGTCCTTTCTTGTCTGCAGAGCTTGCTATTAAAGAGAAACCACAAATCTGGATAGAGAATGTCTGGTTTACCTTCATCAGCAGAGGTAAGATGTGCTGCCAGGCTGTTTGGTGAAGTTTGTGCAAACGAAAGGAGAAAGGAGGGTGATGTGGTAAAGAGCTCATGGCATCTTTTCAAGATTCTAGTGTCTTCTTCAGGGCAAAAGCTAGCTTAGAAACAGGGGGCTGGTCGTTTTTGCCCATAAAGTCTTCCACAGTGCAATATGGTGGATGTCCCCAGGCACTGCAGAGGTGGTGGTGCGGAGTGGGCAGTGCTGCCTGACATGCCCAGAAGAGTCCCTTTGGTGCTATCCCCTGGTAGAGTTGTGGCATGTGGCCTAGGCCAACTGGCAGAGCTGTCTGCCTGTGTGCCTCTGTCTAACCTGGGCAGTATGTTTGGTGGCCGGTGACCTGTTATGGTACAGCTCGGTCCCAAGTGTGGCCTATCCTGTCCTCGCATAGCTGGTGCCCTGCTTGCTAAGCTGTATGTAAAGAAGTTGTATCTGATCAAAGATCAGAAATTCAGATGTCACCTCTACTCTGCAGTGGCTTCCATTATTTCATTAAAAGGCAGAGCACTAAGCATCAAAATACTGGAGAAAAGTATGAAAAGTCAGAAGAGAGCAAACCAAGTGTTTACCTCTATTTTTTATGAAAAAAAAACCCACTATTTTTCACGAAACTTTAAAACATGCAATTCTTTTCTAAATTTATGACTTTTAAGCCAGTAACAGAATATTGCTCTGTAGTGTGCCAGACTAAATAAAATGTACAGAAACTTCATCACTTGTTCTCTTCCACCCTCTGTAGGTAATGCAGTGTACAGTTTTGAATTTGGTATAAATCCCAACCTGCATGTATGTTCATGCATTTATTGGAAACACTAAATTCTGATCTTTTTATTGATAAGTGCTCTGATTAATAGTCCTATTGAAGTGGAGATCTTCACAACGTAGCTGTGTGCAGAGTGCTTCTGAGTAATTCCAGTGAAATAGAAGTCAATTCAGGAAAAATATAGGTGCATTTAAAAAACAAAAACAAACAAACAAAACCACTATCTTCATCTCCATTTTCTCATTAACAACTGATGATAATTTACTGTTATATTTTGTTATCTTCCAGAAAAGATATATATTTTCTAAAGAATAAAGAAGGGGAATTAGTAAGTTTTGCACGGGTATCTTGTTGAGGTCAGTGACAAATGTTTCAAATTATCAGGCTTCAACTTAATGAATAAACCATAAAAAAAAAAAAAAAA
>VXAL01016791.1:13328-56305 GCA_013399475.1 Chauna torquata
AAAAAAAAAAAAAAAATAATAATTCAATCTGTTGAAAACTAAATCCTTGAGAGCAAAAGGAAAAGATTCCATAGTGCAATAGGCTTTGCTCTTTGAATAAGTGTTGTTACATTTATCAAACAAGCAATGAAATAGAGACTAGGGAAGATGCAATTCTCATCATATTAGTGATGGGTGTAGTGTAAGTCATGAATACTTTCCTGTGAAAGAAATGTAATAATTTTTTAAAAGTTCTTGAAAATTTATTAACTATGCGCAGCTACTCCGTATCATTTCTGCTGCTGATGCACAGACTCTATTCTGAGTCATTCACCTTCACAAGAAAGACACTAAGAAAACTTAAAACAGTCACGCCATTATCTTTTTCATGAGAAGCTGTTCCCTATTTCACAGCCCAATGTTTGAGAAAATAGCAGGGAGCTGATGAATATAGGGAACTGCTGGTGGGCTACACAGATGCTCAGGATGGCAAGCAAACACCAGGGAGGTTGAAGGGGGCAAGAGGGACAAAGTGATGTTACTGGGAATTAAAGAGAAAGAGGAGTTACTGTGGGGGAAGGAGAGCAAATTTTATTGTGTCTTTCTAATATAGTGAAACTTCACATCACACTTGTTGTCATGATTCACTGTACATTTAAAAAAAAAAAAGTAAGATTATACATCTCAAAGACAGTGAGCAGCTGTGCTCTTGGAATTATTTTAAATGCTTAAAGTTATATTCAAACGGTCCTCTGTAGTCAAGTAATGGTACTATTTGTGTTAAACATAATGTTCCTTTGACAGATGCTATTTAATTTTGTTATAAGTTTTGTGGAGACATGATGAAGAGCCTAGGCATTCTTCTAAATAGAGAAGAAAGGGCCCTGTAATAGATGAAAGGACAAATGTAACAAAGTGCAAATTACAACTCTAAGAATAATTTGTTATTCTCTTGCTGACAAAAGAGAGAAATCTTAAAATACTTTCCCTGTTGCAGAAGGCGGGGAGAGGGGAGGGGGAAACTTACTGGAATAGCAATCCCACAATATTTTGTTCTGATTGAATTTTTCATCATCTGGTTTTGGATGAAAAAATTCAGTCCAACACTAGTAGCAGTGGAGGATGACCCAGTGGAGGGAAACACCTGGGAGAAGGCAGTGAGGCTGGGAGACATCACATTAAGACAGGTGGGGTGGTCAGTGGAGATTTACAGAGGTGGAGGAGATAGGGAGAAAATCAGCAGGGAGAAGGGGGCTAAAAGTATGGATGGGAAGAGTCACTAAGGTGTTCTCAGGGAAATTTCAAGGAGCTGGGTACAGGTTTTCTTCTCATTGCCACTTTTCCCTGACGGACTCTTACCTCCCTTAGTACCAGTTTGACCTTGTCCCATGTAAGAAGTCCAGTGTAGCTTTTTTGAACATCTGCTCTTTGGGCCACAATGCAGGCAAGGTTCACGAGGGAGAGGACAATGGGACTGAGGTCTGGGGTGTGCTCCGGGTCCTGGCTTAGCCCACAGGGCTGCCCCAGTGCCTTGGGCGAGAAACTGCCTCTGGGTCTATTTAATTTTCACTTTTTTTTTTTTGTCTGTGTAATCAGTGTCCAAACACTACATTGACATTGAACAAAATACCCATTTGCAATTAGGCTGTTGAACTTGATCTTTTGAATTGGTTATTCCTGCTCTGACAGGTTCTCAATGTAGGGACAGATCAGTTTGGTTTCTAGAGATAGCATGCTGGCTAGTATTTCAGCTAGCAAAACAACCTGTACTCTTTTCAACCTGGTTAACTCCTCATCTTAATTCATGTCAAGATCACCAACATTTATTTATTTTGTCTTGGAAAGCTAGAATGTATTTTAATCTTTCCAGTTCACTATTCCCTGCATTCCACCCCCCCACCCCCCAAAGAGGAGAAGGAAACTCCTGAACAGTTTCCCTTTTATATTGACTTTTCACAGAATCACAGAACGGGCAGGGTTGGAAGGGACCTCTGAAGATCATCTAGTCCAACACCCTGCCGAGCAGGATCACCTAGAGCACGTTGCGCAGGATGGCATCCAGACGGGCTTTGAATATCTCCAGAGAAGGAGACTCCACAACCTCTCTGGGCAACCTGTTCCAGTGCTCTGTCACCCTCACAGTAAAGAAGTGCCCCCTCATGTTCAGCCGGAACCTCCTGGGTTTCAGTTTGTGCCCATTGCCTCTCATCCTGTCGCTGGGCACAACTGAGAAGAGACCGGCTCCATCCTCTCGACACCCTCCCCTCAGATGTTTATATACATTAATGAGGTCTCCCCACTTTTTGCTCCTGTTGCATATCTGCTGCTTATCATTAGCTTAAAAAATGAGTGTTGTATTGATTATATATGGAATTGTTACTCATGTTCTTCACATACTTTACAGAAAAGAACAAGTAAGTTTCCAGTTACTGCTCTCTTAAACAGGAGGCAATAGCCACTTTTTATAGCTATAGAAAATGAGGACCTGTGAGATTAAGTGTCCTTGGAGAAATATATGGGAGGTGAGAAGAGTACTTGTTTCCTGTTTTCCACTGTTGCATTTTATATATCAACACACTAGCTTGTTTAAATCTCTGTTGTTTTCTTATTTTCTGACATGTTAATGCTTTACATTGTCTATGCTATTGCAAATGCCAACACTGTCTCAGGGATTGAGAAAAGGAAGGGCATATCTCTGCTGATTTTTGAGCTAAGGTTTCACTCCTGGAGATCACTGGAATTACGAGTCTGTTTTCCATGCAGGACACAATGCTTGCTACAATTGCTTTTGGATAACAGGTAGACTAAAATGTGTCTCTGATGTGGAGCTGGGAAAAGAGATAGGTAAACTTGGTGAGCCTTGGTGAAGGTCTGCGACTACAGGCATAATAAACTAAGTGAATAGGAGGCTGATAATGTTACTGGTTTAAAAGCTGCAACAAATTCAGTGTTATAGTCTTGAAATAAACAGTGCCTGCACCACAAAATGTCCATTGTAAGGACAACATGAGGTTCCTGTAGTTAAATACAGCTCATCCATGAAGGAGGCGGAAATGATCAGGTGGATTTTGAGGAGAGACTTGAATTATCATTTAGGAAAAGAGCTTACCAAATACATTTTGGCAGGTATTACTGGATAAAGTAGCTCTGTAGAAAGTTTGAATTCTAGCCTGAAGACTGAGATTTTCACCCCATTACACAGACTCCAAAGAAGTGCTTCTGTAAATTACCAATAAACAAGATTGTAGAACTGAATTGAAATTGAAAACTCCATTGCATAAGCCACAAATATATAAGGTGCATCAGCAGATTCTTAGGTCTAAGGCTCTGTGTTGTCGGTATATTGGATAATCCTAAAAGTAATGAGTCACTGATTTTCATATGTACCTCAAAATTCTACTGCAATATGAGTAATAAAGCAAAGTGAACACGGTCATGATCTCCTCCCAGACAATGTTACTGGCATCGGTGACTTACCTTTTTTACTTACTCCATTCAACGTAAGAGTAAAAACAGTATGAAGGAAAGATATTTAAACCCATACAACTCCATTTTAAAGGTGTTATAAGATCATAAAAAGTCTGTGAAAGTCTGTGAATTTTAATTAGCTGATGAATTTTTTTCTTTGATTAAAAGGAGTCAGGATGAAAATTCTGTTTTGTGAGTGTTGTTTCCAATATTCATGAATAATTATTTTAGGAATAGTTAAGGTCAAAATAATTATATTTTTAAGAGATAATTTATTGTCTTGATTATATTTTCTTATGGCTAATCAATGATTTTGTAACTTGAAGTTTTAAACGTTTTAATTTCTTTAGCTGAATGTGTTCACTAAGCAATTTATAGTGGCAGTAAGTTGGCTGCTAATTAAAAAAATATCTGGAAGTACTCTTCCACAGCTTAGCTATTTATGGCTCTTTTCATTCATTGCAAAAATATTGATCATAAATAGAAAGAAATAATTTTATGGATATCAGATATGAATTTTATATTATCACCTATAGGTTCATTTTCATGGTAATTTTTAGTAATTTAAAATCTTTGAAGGTCTTTTGTCTTTGGGGAAAGGTCAATTCATAAACATTCAGATTTAGATGAGTTAAGCAGAGCCAAAATCCTCAAATCTTGTGCATTTACTCTGAGAAAAGTCATCATCTTTCAGATGCCTTGGAACAACAGCACCCAAAATCACGAAGGAAGAATAAAATCTTTGCTTTTGCAGAGGTATGAAGATAAAAATTAGACTTATTTAGCCAGCAATGAATAAACCTTCAAAGTTCAAAAATTTGTGGTATAACTTGAACAAAGAAACAAGAAAATTTGGCTGGTAGCTGAGGCCAAAATCAGTTCCAGTAGTTGGATAGGTGGATGTCCAGAAAACTGTAGATCAGAGGCCTTACCCTACCAATCTTATCTCAAGGTTCATGTGTCTACATGAAGTATGTTCTTAAGTCAGGATTTTTTTTAAATGGAAATACTTTTTAGAAGGTTGTAGACCTAGATGCATTAATTCTACCACCTTTTTCTTTGGGAGAAAAATAACTCAATTGCATCCCTTGAAAAATCAAACAATAACTTTCAGAAGTTTCTGAAGATCTTTTCATGTTACTTCAATTTACTTGCATAAAGTTTCTATATTGTAGCAGGATTTGTGTTGTGTATTTGTGCTATAAGTGTAGAATGTCTTTCAAGTACTATGTTCAGCAAACAGTAATTTGCATGCGTAGGAGTGTTCGGGTTAATACATGAACCTAACGACTGTGCTTGAAAACTGGTCTACAGCTTTCACTATGATCATTATGGTGGGCGATTTCTGTTTTAATATGTACTTGCATAAAACAAGATGTAAGAATGTGAAGTCACAAGTAACTTATAAGTGAGATTAAAGATAAGCAGAAAAATGTAATAGCCAGAATTAGGTTGATTCCAATTTTTTTAGGCTGTAGAAGCAGTAATGATTTTGTTTTTATGTCCATCTGGGTTGTTTGATCATATTTTGAAGAATAGTCATAAAACCCAGGTACCGAAGTTTGTGTACTGAAGTTAGTATGCCCGTACTACACAATACATACAGACTCCATATCTGCAAGTACGATTAGGTAAAGGAGTACCAGAACGATATTTTTGGCTGCTCATAGAGTTACCTGATTTGCACTGAAATCACAATTACACTTCTGTACACTCCGACTTTTGACCTTTCTTGGGTGACATGTTGCTCTGTAACTTCCATCTTTTTTTTTTTTTTTGTCATTACATTTTTCCTTTTCTTCTCTGTGAAAAACCTTCCAGGGGCAAAAGAAAATGTCATTTCTTCTTATGCTGTTAGAGTGCATCGATCCTTCCTGGAAGCCATCATGGAGAGCAGTGCTGGGTGTGTTGTTTTTTATTGCTTTCTTACTCCGTCCTGATCTTCAGTCTGTCCTAACTGAATTGCAACAGGTACTTTTGCAGTGATTATTTTACTTTTACCAGATAATTATTAATTATTAATTATTAATTATTTTATTTTACCAGATAACAGAGCAAATAATTACAGGTTTTCTTGTAAAATTTACTGTGTAAGGAAATTACTACTACAGTCCAGCCCGGGGCTAGATGAATCAATGTAATAAACTGCTCTTTTCAGAAATCTCCCTTAGTTTGGCTGTCAACAGTTTTTGATCTGAGACTATGTGAACTGTAGATTATGTGGACTGGATAGGGTGCCATATGGATACGGCATAAAAGGGCCTGGGTTGTAAACAGGAATTCAGTTCCTCCCTGAAAAAAACAAGTAGAAAGATGACATTTTGCATATAAATGCTTGGCGATTGCTGGTGTGCAAGTTCAAACATCGAAGTTTTCAATATAACTTCCACATTGCCTGCACTCTTGGGTGTAATGGTGGCTTAGGCATTTTCTGTTTCATCCTCTCACGCACATACCCCCAAGAGAAACACTCCAGCACAGTATTTCTTGCTGTAAGAAGCACTGTCTGGTCATCGCAGCAGAGCTGCAGGGGAAGAGAGGGAGAGGAGCTCAAGTTCAACTGTGTTTGGACTTGGCTTGGTTTTGCTCTGACCACGGAGGCTGACTGCCCATGGGAAGATGTGTAATGCCCTCTGAAGTGCTGTGTCTTCAGCCCTGTCTTTTGCAAGGGACCAAAGTGCAAAGAGCTCTGAGAGCACTGGTGCACATGCACAGCATATCACAGTGCTGTATGAAAACACAAATACATCCCAAAAGCATGGTGGTGCACCCAGCAATGCCAGGAGATGGGGCCAAGGGGATGTAACTGCACATGCTAATTCCAGAGTTACCTTGGCTCATGCTGGAGTGAGCATTTCTGCACTTCACTAAATCTTCAAACGATAGGTTATAAATGGAGACAGCTTCAGAAATGGAGAGTAACACTAGGATGACAGTTTTGCAGAGAAGTTAATATTGCAATCCTTGACTGAGTTAAGACATTGTGTATGTAACTAAACATCCCCTTGATATTTTATTTGTTTTTCTGTGAGTCAGCTAAGTCAAAAGAAAATGGAATGGAAATGTAATCACCACAAACATGGGTATGTTTACTTTTTTTTGCTGTTCCCTGGCAAAAATAAATGAAACATCCACTGCTAATGAAACGGTAAATAAAATAAATACATTGGACAAAGTTGTACAATTCTGAAAATTTATACTATGATAGTGGAAAAAAAATCAACAAACTAGAAATACCCAAGTCCACTAACAGCTGTTCAAACATATCATGCACAATTTACCTTCCTGAAGTGTTTAAGTAAATTGTTTAGGTGCTCATGAGACTTGGCAGTTGTACATGGATCCAGCCTGGGGCACATGGAAAACCTTCAACTGAAAGATAACCCATCATTTATAAGTATAAATCTTATTCATGTGTTGTGTATGTATTTGAGGATTTTCTAGCTACTTGCCTTGCTAAGCTAGTAGTCTGATGACATGAACTAATTACTTCTTGGAAAAAAAAAAAGTTTTTGCATCCATTTCTGTAGCTGGAAGTTTTGCTTTTTACTGGTGTGGAGCATGGTGTGAAGGATTACAATCTTAACCCTCAAATGTAACCAGATAGGTTATGTGCAGGAACTAGAAGAAAAATTCCAAATTTCAGGGTGATACTGCAAAGCTGAACACTTCCAAAGGATATGTCATAGAATCATAGATTGGTTTGGGTTGGAAAAGACCTTTAGTGATCATCTAGTTCCAATTCCCTGCTATGGGCAGGGATACCTTCCACGAGATCAGATTGCTCAAGGTCCCATCCACCCACATCCATGAGCAGCCTACTGTTTCCCAAATAGGCATATCATAAACCTAATGTGAAGGAGAGATTTCTCATAAACCACCACCACCAACAATGAAAAGACAACACAGTTCTCCTTTTCATTCATTTGGTTTTGCTGCTGATGCTGAAATAAGGAAGCCAGTTAAGGCCAGACATAGTGATCTGATCCAGATAAAATGATACTGAAGAGATCGTTGACTGAACAAGAGCACAGTGGAAGCCACTTTACCTGGGAGGTCCACAGTTGCCTAAATAACGGGTGTGCTGAGTTGTTATGAAAATTAACGGGAATTTCTTATCCAAATCTCTGAAGTACTATTTTTTTAAATATCTCCAGATATACTTCTACAGACTCTTCACTGTCAATGAAGTACTGCCTTTACTACCTACTGGTTCCTGAGGTTGGTTATGCTTACCCTGCAGGTCTGTCCTGGTAGTTTGAAAGTGAAATGCAAGTATCAGAAGACTATGCCAATCTTCATTCAACACATCGGTACATTTTTTAGCAAACTAACTGTCACCGTTCAGGACACTTTCACAATTTGGTGCCATTTGGCAAGAGTTAAAATATAGTTTTTGAGAGAATCAGTGCTCATTTACAGACTATCTGTTATTTTGCAGAACTGATTGTGTGAAGTTACATAAACCTTAATTCCAAAAGATACGCACCTGCATCTGAGTGACATTTTCTAAAATGTCCATATCCCAGGGGCTTTTAACAGGGTTTTTGCTCTTAAATCATCTATGTGTTTTTGAAAATATGACCATACCGTGCCTAAATATAACTGTAGAAGGTTAAATTTATCTCTCTTTTTACAATGTTTGGTTTCATTCTTTTAAGCCTTGGCTTTGAAGAGAAGTTTTTCTCATTTAGCTTTAAAGCACAGGCCCTTAGGGTGAACAGGTTCATCCCCCAGATAGTCTCTCATACTTGTGCAGCTGGTTTTACTCAGCAGTTCTTGTTGAATGGATTGAGATCCTGGCATGTTTTTTCAATGTTCATTTAAATGCTTTAGTATGAATTAGTTCATATCTACTGTCCCAGTTCTTGCATATCTTCTCAGTTGTGCCTCTGGTCATTTAAAACCCAGGGGCCACATCGCTAGCAGCTTGCTACACAGAAGCAGTATAGGAACGGAGGACTGGAAAGTCTCTGGGTCAATAGTTCCAGACACCTGCCATCATCTTCTAAAATCCCATTAGAAAATTTTCAGGTTATATTTTAGAAGCCAGGTAGGTTTTCTTGTCCTTATTCCTCCAACTGGGAAGCTGTTACAAAATGCTTTGTTCAAAAAGTTATCCTTTTAATTGCCAGTTTAATATTATTTATGGCCAATGTAGTAATATGCATTTGCAGTTATACTGATTTCTATTTTAAACTTTTTTTTTTTTAACTTATCTGGTTTGTACCTAGACATGTTTACAGAGTAATTAAATGCTTTTGTTTTGCTAGACTGAACAATGTTCTCTTCCACCTAGTCAATAGGTTATTCCCAGGCATATTGATTGATTTTAGGGCTATTCTTGGGATGCCTAAGCCAGCTGTGAAGCTGCCTATCTGTTGGGCTATCATGGACTGATGGGAAGCAGCCATTGCTTTTCTCTCTTTTTATTTTTTTTCCCTTCTTTAGAGAAAAAAGGACCAGTTGTTTGAACAAAAGCATATCAGTGTATAAAACAATAGTTTTGAATACTAATTTCACATAGACATCTGGGCATAGACAGCTAAATGAATAGGAGATGAAAGGGGTGAATTTCAGGCACATTATTCTTCCGTTCATCATCTTCTGTTGATTAATAGAAGCATCCCACAATTTAGCATGCTGGAGTTCAGCATCACATCCGGAGCCCCACCTTTTAGTTTACGGGGAGTTCAAGCATTTACTGCAGTCCTGTGAATTTGATTGATGGAGTTGGGTATCTAATTTTTGTCATTGTATTGGATATCAAAATGTATGAATTCCTGTTTGGATCTCACCTTAATGTGTGGGGGCCCATGCTAGGTTATTTAACCCACCCTTAGTGAAGGCTAATACCACATGCTTCCTATTCTCTTTTTATTTGTATCTGAAGAACCTTTCGCCGTTTTATTTGTCTCTCCTTAATGTTTCTCTACTTCTCACCTACTTGGCATAATTTTTGATCAACATGGTTTATTTATTTTTTTTTTTTAAAGATTTCTATTACTCTTATTTCCTGGAATGTTTCCTCAGAGGATGATCCATTTAGTTCTGTCTGTAGCCTTGCTTACAGAATGAAAATGGAAAGTGATAAATTAATTTGAGTAGAGTCAAGGAGGTTAAGCATTTTTAAATTTTATTATTTGATTATATGTCCTTGCACAGATTACTCTGCTTCATGAGGAAAATCTCTCTAAACTGGTGAAAGTGTATTTGGGAAATAGGGGGAATCATTAGACTAAATTAATGACTTCAAAAAATAGCTGAGAATTTTCACATGCAAAGGACTATGCAAAACTACCAAATACTACTTCTGCGAGATAATTACAGCTAAAATTTGTTTTGCTTGTAACAGAATTTGTTCATATACTTGTTGGCATTCTTTTCTTAGTGTTCTGTGCCTTGCTTATGATGAAATTGCAATGAGATTTGCGTGGTTAATCCTGTTTGGAAAACCCCAGACTTTCTACCACATCAGAAAGTACTGCAGCAGTCTCCTGGAAGGTTGCCCCTCCTGATCATGCAGTGCTTATAAGTCTGTGATTCAATAAATATAGTTTAAAATATAAAGCAGTTTGTTCTAGAACTTCTGAAGTTCCTCTTTCTTCTACAATATCTGTTTCAATAAATGGATTGAAATGACATTAAAAAAAAAAAGGGTTCCTATGGAAAGCATGTACTACAGCACATGAAAAGGCTTGGAAAGGTCTATTAGGACTGAGTTCTAGGCTTTACATATTCATAGGTCAAAACAGAATTACCCTGGATTTATACCATGGCAGTTCAGTGTAGGATTCATCTCATGACTACCTTTAGACTAAGTACAAATTTATATACTGTTCACAAGGCACTGCAATGAAGGAGAGACTAATGAAATAGTCAGGGAGACAACCATATGGAAAGATGAGAAAACTTGGTTGTTTTTTGTTGCTGGTTTTAACACTTAGTTTTCTATTGGCCATTTTGAAATAAGAAAAATAACAAACCTTTGCAATGAAAATGGAACTCATAGAGTTTGTGTTGCTGAAGGAAATAAATGTTTGTGCAAACAAATTTTGGCAAACCCTGAAACAGATCATAGCAGGAGAATTTACCTGTAGGTGGAAAAAAATTAATTTACTTCCACTAGCACTGCAGAATTCCTATTCAGTGTGTGGAGGTTCAACAGATGCCATTTGACAGCACTTTGCAATGCAAAGTAGTTCCTTGTGTGACTCTGCAGTGATCTGATGGGCCATCATGCATTACCCACATTCAGGATGAGGTCTCACTCAAACCTGGAGAAGGACTCAGTGAATCCAACCTGTTTGAAAGCATCTTGGTCCAGCCCTAGTTGTGTAGGCAGCATAATTCACAGGCATGTCTGCTCTGCAGGAAAATGAGATAGTTTTTGCTAGTTTGTCTGGTTCTTTTCTTTGAAACAACCAGAAATGACCCTGGAAGAGACTTTTTATGGCACGTGAACATAATGATGCTGCTTCTGTACTGGCACTGGAGTTGTTGCACAGCACTGCATTGTGCTGTGCTGGATATATTAGCTCAGTCCATACCTTGCTCTGTATTCTCTGTTGGTGCCAGTTTTTATATCTTTTGGATATTCTTTATGTTCATTCTCTTTACTTTTCTTCCATCTGCAAACAGCAGTAAAAAAAAGAGAAAAACAGAAATGGCATTATTTATTAGTCCATACAACACATGCAAATTAAATATTTCTTTTACAAGTAGGAATTTGAGATCAACAAGGTTTAGTGCGTAGTCTTTAACTATATTGGAGACTGAGATCACTCACGCTTAAGATTACTTCAATATAATAGTTTATTGAATATTAAATAGTATATTAATATTTATTAACTGCTATTGTTAAATAGTTAATGGTTTAAAAACCGAAGTACTGCAATATGTTACATAATTCTTTGTCTCAGATACATTGTATTTAGATTTGTTTGCCATTGATGGGAGAAGTTGCTTGCCCCTATGTGGTTCTCACTGGACTAGTGATAATGTGGCAATTTCTAAGACAGTGCAATGGTGAAAGAAATTAGGATCTGTTTCATTGTTGCCTAATCCTCTTTAGAGCTGCTGCCTCTGACTGAAACACAGGGAGTATATTTGTACATGCTTGTGAAGAGAGGCATGCTGAATGTNNNAATGTGAAACTTGTTTCTGGCTGTTGCCATGTTTTGGTGAATGGCTCTTGACCACTGGACTTTGCAGAGAGTTGAACACTGACACCCTCCACTGGTTTTGGTTCAGAAAATTCTTGCCTGGAGAGCCAGTAAATCAGATCTACAGACCAGTACAAATGTAGAGTGAATATTAATGAAAATATTTTTTATGGAGTTCACTTATTCTGGAAATGAGTGCACTAGAAATAAATTACACTATAAAAATATTTGCAGATTTTTAATTCATAACCATAAATATATAAATATAAATATAATTAATAGACTGNATACAGCTATAGATTTGACAAATCCATTGTTAAGTCATGTATGGCTAGGCAAATCCAACTACGTCCTTGGGGAGCTTGGATTAGAAAGAAACTTTGGAGAAGACAATGACAGCATTACATAAGCAATGGACCTAGAATGATAGTAACAGTCTCAATTGCTCTTGTCCCTCAGAGAGTGGCCAGTGGCCATTTGGAGAGGCGGATCAGAGAAAGAGCAGCCAAAAGTCTTGTGGTAAAACATTTCAAAGTTCAAGTATATGTGGTACAAAAAACAACCAAAAAAACCGTATATATACACACACACACATACATACACACACACATATATATATATTCCTTTTCCTCTAGTTAAGGTGACTGCCCTATAGTTTTGTTGTGTGTCCTTTTTACCTTGGAGCATGAAAAACTGTGACTTTGACTTATTTATGCTTTGTCTCCATCTAATTCATGTTTTTATAGCCTTCTCTCATGCCCCTCACCAGTTTTCTCCCTTCCATAGGCTATAGAAGCTGTCTTGAATTTGTAATATTCTGAGCAGTCTATTCTTTTTTTTTCCTCCTGAGAGGCAGAAAATGGTATGTCATAATTTATGAAGTGGCTAAATGCAGTTTTTCTTTGTTCCTTTCCTAATAAATTCTAGCGTTTTGTTTATCTAATGGCAGTTTGCACAACACTGACACTTTCAGAAAACAGCCCTTATCCTGCAGGATATCTTTCTGTGTGTTACAGCTAATATAGAGCTCACCACTGCTTAGGTTCACATAAAGTTGTTTTTCCACTGTTGTTTCTTTCAGTTATTGATGTTGAATTTATTCTGTTATTGCAGTGCTCATGTCACAAGATCCTTTGATGAATCTTCACAGTCAGGTTTCATTATCACTACTCTGCAGAATTTTAGTACCGTCAATAAGTTCGGCCAGCTCACTGGCCACATAATTGAGTGTGTTGAATAGTACCAGTGCTGACACAGAGCCTTGAGGGTCACGACTGTTGGCTTTCCTCGAATGTGGAAACTGCTTTTGTGCCGCCTTTTGGACCCCCTTTGTCAGAGGTGTGGCACTGCAGCAGTACCTGCACAGAAGCAGCCTGCTGGAGCTGCAGCCAGGAGCCAGCACAGCAGATGTGGCTCGAGGATGCAGGCCAAGATGGAAGTGGCTAATATTTAAAAAAAAATGTATGCTGTTATTATAAGAGACAATTGGTCATGGTCATTTTGTAGAAAGAGCATTAGGGAGATGGTAGTATGGGCATGGGGAAGGAGCACGGGGAAGTTAACAGTGATGCTGGGAAACCTGTTAGCTTCTGTGGAATATTTCAGTACATGTTGGTCTAGGTGAGGTCCTGAGGTTCCTTACAGCCTAAATCATCCTATGACCCTGAAAACCTAGCAGATTTCTGTTTTCCGGCTTTGCCACTATAACTCATACACTTCTTCTTCCTGTGAGATGATGGCAGGAAGCAATGAAGGATCTAATAGAAAGCTCCATGGTACAGAGGAGTGGAAAACTGCATGTTCAAAACAAAAATTCTGATTTTTTTTTTTTTTAATTTGGCTAAGAAATTCTAAATGTCTTTAGGTTGTGGTGTTGTTGCAAGCTCTCTGCTTGGTTCCTGAGTCCAAGATCAATTTCTAATATTTTACTCGTATTACTAATGGTCACTTTATTTTATCTGTAAAGTTCTAGATGATCTGACCTTTTCAGACTAGTTGGTCTTTTAATCAAAATTGTATTCATCTCCCCATGTTCAGCATTTCCACTTTATTAATCTTTTCTGCTGCCTCTGGAGCCTGGTATATTTGTCATGCATTTGAGAGCACAAAATACTTGACATGAACACAGTAATGTTCTGGCGGAAATCAGTCGTTTTAAAAACCACCTCTTAGCATAACTTAATTTCATGCTGCTTTAACTGTCTACTGTCAAACCTGCTTAATGCCTGTACTTTAAGTTTGCTCACATTTTTCTCCTAAATACATCTCTGCTAAATGTACTCATTCCATTAAATTGATAACATATGGTGTAATCATTGCTTCTGAGAAGCAGCAAGAATATTGTCCTGAAAGTGGTTATTATTTCCATAAGGTTTGGATAAATTAGCATATATAGCCAATTAATATAAATTTCAAAGAACCAGGGAATTTCACTGTAATTCATATTGACATTCCTTTACTTTTTTGTCCTGGCCACTGAGTATTTTGGAGCTGCTGCTCATGGGAGCATGGGAAAGCATGGGAATAGTTAGATCTGGACGTATCAAGTCTTACCTGGCCCCATACACTGTCTTGGTTAGTGGCCCATAGCAGATTCTCAGGGAGGAGTAAAAAACTGGGGCAAGCATTTCACTAGATTTCCTAGGCATAAACTTCCTGTTTAAAGAGAACTACAGTTTAAGTGTTTAAGCATTTGTTTATTTATTTGTTTGAGCCAGAGCTGGTATCTATGCATTTAACTGTCCCTACATTTTTCTGTCATATCCTCATTGCATATAAGGCATGCGCTTTTTGGCATCCGTGCAACCTATGGCAACACGCTACAAAGTTTACCACTCCATGATGGGAAAAACTCTTTCCTTTTGATTGTTTTCAACTGCTTCTTGATCACTGAAATGGCCCCTAATGCCTGTGCCTGGATGGTGAACAGGCTTTTTGTATTCATCTTCTCCAAGCTGCTTGTGATTTCACGAGCTTCTGTCACAGATTTCTTTTGCTGCTATTTTCAGACTTAGGACTGCTTTGAGTTCATTGACTTTAATGGAAAAAATAATAATTTACATTGGATAGATGAGGGGAGTGGCAAACTCTAGGTGCAGCTTGTACATTTCCAATATCATAAGTCAGTCAAGTCAGTTCAGAAACTAATTACATTCTGTAATTTTCAGGGTTTTTGACCTCAGAGTCTGTGCTGAGCTATGAGAAATAGCAGAGTGGTATTGGCAATGTAATACGTATGTCGATGAATACCATTTCACTTAACAAGTTAACAATGACATTAGATAAACAATTCCAAGAAACAATGGCCAGTTGTTTCTGAGATGTCAGGTAGAATTTATTTTGAAGCTTTATAGATTTTCTTTTATGCATAGTATGTGTTTGCACAAGAGTTACCTATGTGATTGGGTTTAGATAGAAAAATGTTACATAAATAACAGTTTGACTATGTGCAAGCACTTTTCAAATTTCAACAATAGAATGTGTGCTTCAGTAGATACAGGGTCATCCTCCAGAAAATCCAGATGCACTTTTGAACTTTTGAATCTTAAATATTAAGATATGCCTAAAATTGGCCTAATTAGAAGTGATAGGATTTTACTTCAGTAAAATGGGCTTCATTCACTGCTTTAGTTAGCCAAAAATGTTTTGTTTTGAATGTGGTATTTTTGATACCCGCATTCACTTGTAATAACAGAACCAAAGTAAGAATAATATACAAAGCAGCCAACTTGCATCCATCCGGACCAATACGCCATGGATTATCTATGGTACAATACCTCCTACTGAAAAATGGAATGGAAATGTACTAATTTACTTCTGGCTTCATGCAGCAATCTTCTTGCTGAGTAAAATGGTAACAATTTAAGAGCACACCAAGATAAAAAATCATTATGGCTTCATCTTTCCAACAGCTCTGCTTCAGGCATGGCACTTGTCCCCACAGGAAAGAAAGTGCTGGCAAGGTTCTGCAGTGCCATTGCGTTTCTCATTTGTTACCTTTCCCTCAAAAAATCAAAGTCCTGCAGCTTTTTCAATGTGTTTTACTACACATTTTTCAGTCTTCCGATACTCTGCTACTTATGCAACCAATCCTAATTAACCAGCAGAGCCTGAATTTTGAATATCAAATTGTGGATATCTGTCCTAAAACACGAGATACCTTGCTGCAGAAGGTTAAACATATTTGTGAAATGTTGTTGGCTGCAGCAATTCTGGATGCAATTTTTCAAGCAAGTTTTAAAATCAGAGAAGGGCCCTGCACATCTGCAAGAAACAAAAATAGCATGGAAGAAAATGTATGCCCAAGTAGTGCCTACTAACATATGAGAGGAATGTTAATATGTAGCTTGTTGTGAGTTATTAATTTAATTTTACTAGAAAAAAAAAGCAAGCATGGACTATAAAATTCCATACTGGCAAGGAAAAGGGACAGCAAAAGCACCGATTTAGTCACTAGTTTAGTATTTGTTCAACCCCTTTCAAACCAAACCATTTGGCCTGTTGTAATAGGGGATTAAGGGAGTAAGGTTAAATCAGCTGTTTTTGGCTCATCATAGAGTTGTCTGAAAATTAGTTTTTAAAGTTTGTGTGCTCTGCATACAGAGGGAAAGTGTTCCGCATATTTTTATGGTATTACCTGGATTCTGAAATTCAAGGTAATATTTCATATTTATTGCAACAAATATTGCCATAGTGAATCAGCTACTGAAACTGTAATGGACAATATAGTTCACAAGTATTTAAAATTGTTTATATTAACAGATGTTCATGCATATGCTGTTTATTTTAATAAAGAGGAAAACAGTATCATAGTTCTAATGCTTTTATTATACTAATTTCCAATGCAGTGAATCTGAAGTGGTTATATGTACGCACGTACAAAAGCACAGATGGTAAATGAGCCATCAGTCCATGCTTGGTTCATTCATAGGTACAACCACTGGGACTCACTTCAGAGAATGCTTGTTTCTCCCTGACTTTAAACATAGCCTAGGGTGAATGGCTTGGGTATAGACACGTCCCTGTAGGTATCTGCAGCATGCGATCTCTAGCATCTGTTCAGCGTATGCCGTTAGTGTCTTTCCTCCCTGAAGACTATTATCTTTGAAAGCTGATGCTGGTTGACTCCTGTGGTTGTTTTCCCAATAAGTTGAACTCTTTGTTCTGCACCCCAGAGGGAATTGGTTTTTTTTTTTTCCTACAGGATAGTTTTTATTCTCCCTGTCCAAGCTAAAAATTCCTTAACCCTTCACATTTAACTTGGATTTTTTTTTTTTTTTTTTTTTTTTTTTTTTTTTTCCAAATCTAAGTACAGTCTGTGAGCTATCTGATCTAGGGAATATCTCACCAGTTATGGTTTTCATTGTTAATGAATAATGCTCTGTTTTGTTCTTTCTGGATACAATTCTAGAGGGATTTTAAATCTTCTAGCAGTTCCTCCTTAAGGTATGTCTTTATAATGATAGATATAATGTTTTTATCCTATATTCTTTAGCAATGCACCCACAAATTATTGAATTATATCGAATCCCTAGTATTTTGATTTTTTTTTTTCATTTTTATTTTGAGTCCTATTTTGCTGTCTTTCACAGTTGGTCCAAACACTGGGTGCTCTTGCAGCATAGGTTTTCACTGATTTAATTTATTCATTGGGTTAATTTGGTTTGTACATACAGGCTAGTAGTCCTCATAATCTACTGGGTATGTTGTCTGAATTACATTAGGGGTACCTAGACAAGAGTTGCAATAATGATGGTACCATAGTGCTGGCTGAAATTTTCTGGTTTTCTCTTTCTAAACTAATGTACTTATTTAGAGTGGGCCTTCTGGAGTTTTAAAGTTGGTTGACCTCCCTAGAATGTCAGTCTTTTCCAAATAGTTGCATCTTATACTGCAGAATATTTAGACTTTTGTTTTTTTCTTCATTTTCTCTGACTAGATCTAACAATACTTTATGGTTGTCCATATTTGTACTTTATTTGGTGGAAACCTATTGATTCCTCTGGAATTTTAAAGGGACAGGTAAGCATGTAGAAAAATTAATTGTAGGGGTTTTAATCTTTCTTTAAAAGGGATTAGTCATGCATTATACTGCCCTCAGTCTGTCATCCACAGGCTCTTAATTTTTATAAACCAGCCATCTTTCTCTGTGTGATTTGTAAAGATTAAGATCTCTAAGGATTGTGATATGGGGGAATATCTTAATTATATTACTTATTGTTAGGACTGGGATATAAAAACCGCTTCTCTTTAACATGGAGCATAATGTTAACAGCAACTATATGTATTAGTACCTTTTTTTTTTTTTTCTTTTCCTATCAGGGGAGCTCTGTCTTCTAAGAAGATCAACTTATTAATGCCAGTGCCTGCATATAGAAAACACCATTTCATGTATTTCTAGAACCTTCTGCAGAACTTCTGGTACACATAGATGACTAGCAATTTAATGGATGCTAACTGGTGTGTAAGAAGAGCTATATTACTACCTAAGGATGGGAGACGGTTACAAACTCTTTATTATGCACTCAATTCAAAAGCTCGGTAATANCCTATCCAGTCAGCTATCTTCATAATGACCTTTGTTATGGGTGCTGAGATAACCTGGGCTGATGTGCACTACTTCTGACCTCTAATTGGTTCACTGCACACATGCCGCAGAAGTGGCTGACATGTTCAGAAAATCCCTACCAAATCAGTGCAGTGGCCAGCCTCTCCAAAAAGCCAGCCAGCAATTTCTCATGAGCCAGCATCAAAAGATCCAGTCAGAATGGTTTGGGTGCTACATTTCTCATAATTTATAACATTTTCCTCCTCCTTCTTCACACACTTCCCCATTTCACAACAGAACATTTTTAATGCTAGCCATGGCCAGGATACTTCTGTCATCCATGGGTACCAACAACCTTGAAAATGAGAGGAGAAGAGAGAAGAGGAGAGGGAAGTTGGAATGCTTCTAATATGGTTGAGACCTGAATCCTAAGAGTGAGATTAGCTTGGTCTACAGATGCTTGCTTCATGTTTCCAGCATATATCTTGTCTCTGTTGTGCTTCTCTGTTCATCATCAGCACTTCCTCCTTCTGCTTTTCAGCAAGCCTTACATTTCAGTCTCTTTGAATTGCCCNNATGTTTTGTCTTACAGATAAATCTTGTTTTGGGTTTATGTGGTAAGGGTTTGGTAGCAGGGGAGTCACAGAGGTGACCTCTGAGAGAAGATTCCAGAAGCTGTCCCATGTCAGATAATAGCCAGCTCTTAAGGGCAAAACAATGTTCCTCTTGAAAGTCAGAAGAGCTACCCAGGAGAGAAAGCATTCCATTTTTCTAAAAAGTGTTTACCCTAATAAAGGTAGTTTTTCTGGCAATCACATTGCCATTTTATCTACATATAATGGGTGGACTTGATGATCTTAAGTGTCTTTTCCTACCTAAATATTTCTATGATTCTATATACCCAGGTGCAGGACTACTAGGGACACAATTGCTCGCTAAGGAGTTTACCAGTTTGAGTGGCTATGAGTTTTAGCTGGCTCCAGCTATTTATAGCACAGCAGGTAATGGGCTTGAACACACTCAGTGGGAAAGATTTATTTCTCCAAAAATAGAGGTAGTATCTGTAGGTATGGTACTGTCTGGGTATTACTGTTTGATGTTTGTAGAGATACACCAGTGCTGATTAATAAAAATTCAGTGTCCTTCTTTAAAGTTAATGAAGAAAAACCTAACGATAATTTAATGATCTCTTCTTACCTGGAAGCTGAACAAGGCATAGGAAGAAATATTTCAAATTCTAAATTAGATACCTAAATCAACAGGAGTTTTCAATAGTGATGAGAAGTCATCAGCAAGTACATACAGCTACTCAGTCCAATTTCAACTGATAAAATAATGCTGGCATCTCTAGGTGGCAGTCCTGTGTTCATAATATTCCTTTTCTATGAGATACAGTTGTCTCCTTTTTATATACTTCTGAGTCAGTAAAAGTGCTAACCAAATAAATGAGTCAATAAATAATTTGTCTCTGTTTCCCACAGCTGTCCCTTTTGCAGAAGTAGCGTATGTAAGGAGAGTAGTTGCTCTGGGTCTCTTCCTTAAAAGAATTCTGGCCCCTAACATACTGGTCTGGGTGACCCGTGAGCTGGATGGCTTTTGCTCCTCTTCCCTGTGGCACCCTGCCTCTGACTAGTAGTTTTGCTCAAAGCTCACCTTAACTAATAGAGTAGTGTTTTCATTGTAAAAATATATGCTCTTGTGGGTAGGAATTATCTATATATTAAGATGCTCTTTGAGAAAAAGTGATTAATTACTGAAAATGATGACAACTGGGAAATAAAAACTAGAAGATTAATCTCCTGGAAAAAAAAGTATTGACAGGCACCGGACTGTTGACTCCTGGCATCCAACCTGTAGCCACTTCTGTCTTCCTTGTTCACTATCATGGTCAGATGGTGCACGAGGCAGCTTCTTTTGTGTGTTGAACACAAACATGTCATGGTATCTTCCCTTTCCACTTCTCCTGTCCACTGTCACAGAGTCTTCAGCCTGCTTCAGATCATCAGAAAGTGTTCAACACCGAGCTTTTGAAAAATACAGTTTGTAGTGTTCATGCGAGGTGAACATGTAAAAAAAAAAAAAAAAAGTTTTCTTGTGGCTTTAAAGCTCTTTTAAAACTCTTTGCATAGCTGTGCTATTTACTTTGTAATAGTACCTTTCTGCAAGCCAGAAACTATGAAACGATTTGCAGTGTTGGTCAAATAAGCATCAAGTATTCATCTATAATCTTTCTTGTGGTCTTGCACCAGCTGAGTTGGAGTAAGCAAAGTATTTTTTTACAGTGTTCTATTCATATTCCATTTGTGATTTGGAATTTTCCACCTAATGTGAAAAGTGTTTTTGAAACAATGTTACAGGTCCACATTGTATGCATATGGTCACTTGCAGATTACTGAGATTTTAAATTGTAATTGCTTCTTGAGAAGAGGGGAGGAAAATTAAATGAAAGTGAAGAGAAAGTAATATGTTATGTTTGGGGTTCTTTGCTGGTGCGGATCCTCCAAATTCCCTTTAAATATTTTGTAGGCAAAGAGAACAATTGCAGTATACAGATACTATTTATTTTTTTCAGTGGAAACATGCAACATTTATCTTTTTTTGTTGTTGTTGTTAAAAAATGGAAAAATAGTTTTATTAAATAAAAATTCAGGGAATGTAAGTCTTAAAATGTGATACATCCTTAATAGACGTGAAACATGGGCAGCTGTGATCTTTTCTGTGTCTGAAAATAAGGTAGTAAAGTTCACAGCATCCTCTGGATCCTCAAAGGCCAATTGTTCTGAGTGCAACAGAACGTAGATATTGTTGTCATAATGACTGCAATAATATTGTTGATGGGAACTTAAAGTGAGCCAGGACCAAAGCAGAGTTTTAGCTCAGAGAGATAATTTGGCAGGAATTTTATTAATGAAAATAAAGCAATTAAGTCTTTAGACATATTCTCTGCTTTTACCCCTACAGCCTGTACTTTCTCCCCTTCCACTCTCCCTCACAGTAAATCTCCAGAACTATTCTTTGCTACTTGCCAGAATTTAAGGTCATTTTTGCTTGTTTATGATTAAGAGAGAAAAGACTGTCAAAGGTGAATTGTGTGCAAAACCTAGGAAGCAAAGCCCCAAAGTGGCATGGTGCTAGCTGTCATAAACAACGCTTTTAGCCAAACCTTACTAGCTTTCTCTTTCCCAATAGCTCACTGTGCCAAGGGAGCAAGAAAGGTTTATATAAAGATGCAATTATGCAATTTCTGTGCCATTTAGGAGTTTCTCTGTGTCAGATGAAAAGTTCAGATGGCTTCACAAAGCCTCTGAGACTCTTGAGTCTTTGTAGAAGGGAAAAACTTCAAATCTTTAATCTTGCTCCACATTTGTGGGCAAAACACACCAGAGTTTAAAGGGATTCAGCAACAGTGATGCAGCTGAAGTAGTGGGAAAATGTACTGCAGAAGACATGTAGCTTGATTTTTTTATATATATATATATACATACTATATATATATTGTACACAGCGATGCAGTTTAAGTGACTGTAGCTTACCATCTCTACTTTTAATAAATACCTTTTAATTCATACTCCCAGTACACAGTGTATTGGTAAAGGTTTAGTAGCAGGGGGAACACAGGTGTGGCCTCTGCGAGAAGATTCGAGAAGCTGCCCCACGTCAGATAAGAGCCAGCTCCAGCTGGCTCCAAAAGGGACCCGCTGCTGGTCAGACCTGAACCAATGAGCGATGTTGTTTGCGCCTCTGTGAAAGCAGATTTAAGAAGGGGAAAAAACTGCTGCGCAACAGCAGCTGGGAGTGAGAGGAGTGAGGAACAGCCCTGCAGACACCAAGGTCAGTGAAGAAGGAGGGCAGGAGGTGCTCCAGGTGCCAGAGCAGAAGTTCCGCTGCGGCCCGTGGTGAGGACCATGGTGGAGCAGGCTGTCCCCCTGCAGCCCATGGTGTACCACATAGAGCAGATCTCCACGCTGCAGCCTGTGGAGGAGACCATGGAGGAGCAGGAGATCCGGTGGGAGTTGCCACCCGTGGGGGACCTGTGCTGGAGCAGTTTGCTCCTGAAGGATGGACCCATATTGGAGCAGCTCTTGAAGAGCTGCAGCCTGTGGGAAGCCCACGCAGGACCCGTTTGGGAAGGACGGCATCCCATGGGAGGGACCCCATGCTGGAGCAGGGGCAGAGAGTGACCATGAAGCAGCAGCAGAGACGCAGCGATATGGGCTGACCCATATTCCCTGTTCCCCTGCACTGCTCAGGGGGAGGAGGTAGAAGAGGGTGGATGGGGGGAAGGTGTTTTTAGTTTGCTTTTAGTTTCTCACTGCTCTAGTCTGCTAGTGATAGTAATAAATTACTTTAATCTCCCTATGCTGAGTCTCTTTTGCCCATGACAGTAATTGGTGAGCAACTTTCTTGTCCTTATCTCAACCCTTCAGCCCTTGTCCATCGCATTTTCTCTTCCTTTGAGAAGGGAGAGTGAGAGAGCAGTTGTGGTGGAGTTTGGCTGCTCAGCTGTGTAAAACCACCACACACAGCTAAGTAATTACAAAATAAAATCCTGAAATCTTTTCCCCAGGACTGGCTACCAAGAAGTTCAATTCCTGCTTCCAGTCAGTTGCTGCTCAATGGTATAATTTATTACTTCTCAGGACCTTTCAAACAAGAAATAATGCTTTAAAATCACTGAGGAAATATATGATGAGCTAAATACGTATTTTCTCACATTATTCAAAATTCAGTATATGATATGTTTCTAGCATCCATGATGGACTGCAGTGTTTGAATAGTGCAATCAATGAAACCTCAAAATAAATAGTTGTAGTAACCAATTCCAGAAATAACAAAGACCCTAATCTTCAGCATCCACAGGACTCGTTTGCTGACCACAGTTCTTGGTTTGGCGTTATTTCAGGAAGACAAAGTGCAGCTCTTATGATGTTTTCAAAGTGTTTGTTAAGCAATAAATCCAAAATACAGCCTGCACAATTTCTAGACTTGACAGTAGTTTAATAATAGTACTGTAACACAAATGCCAAAGCAGAAGTATGTGGAATGTGCCCATCAGCTTATCAATGTGGTAGCCTGTTCTCCTGAAATTTTTTTTTTTTTTTTGGAAAACCTGTAAATATATGATTCTCCTCTCAAGGAAGAAAATATGCTACAGAAATTGGCATGGTCAGCAACTCTCACAGGTTATACACAAATAACAGCCAGATGAAAAAGAGCCTTCTATTTGCTGGAGGAGATGAAATAACAGTGTGCCTAGTAAAGTAAAGAATTTATGCTATTGAGATCCCAAACCTGCTCTTACACTGGTGAAAATGAAATGGCAAATAAGAGAACATTCATGTTCTCCATTCTAAAACTGCAGCTCAGCACTATGTTTGCTTTTATTTTCTGCGTACTTTGACAAGGATGGGATATAGCAGGGTTTCACTGGAGCAAAGATAAGATGCATCTGTTTTGCTTAATGCAGATGGTGGTCAATTCTTAACTCATGGTTGAGCCCACCTTGCCATTTCTGGATGAATGTATGCTACCATACCTTGAGATGGCTTTGCATAACAAAAACCTGTGTGAGCTGGATAGGTGTTTTTCAACTTTTCATTTGTGATGAACTCATCAAACACTCCTGCCAAAGAAGAGCTGTGTTAGCATAGCGCGGGTATCTGTGGATCCTGGAACTTATATCTGCTGATAAATAATATATAATTATAAACCAGAAAGCCCTGAAACATAAAATTAAGTTGCTCATTCATGGAGAAGTTTATCCTTGTACAGCATCTTACTGAAAATTCTTACCCAAGTAAAAATGTATGTGGGCATCTTTCAGATGGTTCCAGAATTCCATGAGTTGATTAAATATTTTCTAAAGAATTTATGGTGCTTTAACATATTCATTCAAATTCCAGTGTAATTTTTTAAAAACCCTGTTGTCTCCATCTCTGTTGCATTTCACAGGATATTTGTACAAGAATAGAACTATACAGAAGCCACCTGTTAAGAGCCTAAGAGGTATTTAATTACTTTGGACTGTTATGTGTTTTGTATTTGCATTAAAATGCAAAGTCCTCTGAAAGCCTCCAAAGCATAATGTTATTTACTTTTCTCTATTGTAACTAACTGCTGTCACACTCCTATTTTTATTCCATGTTGTTTCTCTGTGCTAAAGATATGTGTCCTGTCATCTTTCTGTCTTGCCAAAGAAAGCCTATGGAGGCTACGCTAATAACCTGAATGTTGAAGAAATCACAGAAGAATAAACCACTTGAGAAAATTATCAGAGTTCTTCTCCATCCTCACATTTTTGAACACTAGGGTCAAAATAAGATCTCTGTCTTATTGTCATCCATATTTAGTAGGACGGCATGTGGTTGCTGTGTTAGTCCAGTACACACTCCTTTTTATGTTTTAGGAGACATTTCTTATTAATTGTGAACATATGGGAGAAACAGTACATGAAAACATTTTTTCCAGTTTTAACAAGTAATTCCCTTAATAGATTTCCATTTCCCACATCAGATCCTGAGTCTCTCTTTTTTTGCATATACTGTAATCCAAATAGCATGATCATTATGACCATTGTGTTTGTCCTTCTGAAGTTAACAGGTTTCTTTTCATTGCATCCTGCCTAGCAGGATTTAGCAGATGCCTAAAAAAGGCCTGCTAAGACATGTTACAATTTTTTTTTTTTTTTTTGGTCATTGCTCTCTAAAAAATGTTTGCTTTTTTACATAGAAATTTTATGAACCTTATAAAAACAATTTCTCTCAACTAGAATAACATGTGGAATACATATATGTGGTATATATACACTCTTTTCCGAGTGTCTTCATTAGTTTGATTAGTGAATTAATTCTTTCTCATTTTATAAAATATGGGAATATTTTTTGCACACCCTGAGTGGAAAGAATGATGAGAATTATTCTTTTTAAAATCTTAGGTTGTTTCTCAAATTTCAATGTATTCTGAAGCCCTGCATGTAAATCAAATTAGTTGTAACAATAAAAAGATACTCATATGAAATTAAACAATAGATTTCAAAAAAAATCTGTTAAATGACTGTCCAAAAACCTCATCACATGGAGTACTTTCATTTCCAAAAAGTTTTCCATTTTCACCTGGCTGCCTTAAAAACAATGTATGCTTATACCAGAATAGATAGTATTAATTCGTTACTCAGTGGACAATGTAGTTTGTAAATATCAACTTCAGGCATCTTCAAATTTTACTTTCTGGCAAATACATTAGAAAAAAGAAAGTCTTTACTCAGTTTTGACCTCTGTATTTTTTACACATGCTAATTTAGAAGAGTATGGTTTTCAGCTGAACTATCCAGAAGATGATAACTTTCAGAACTGAGCAAAGAAAAAATGGATTTGAAGTTAGGAAAGGATGTAAAAGCAGAGCCACAGCTTCTTTTCTTTTCAGTTTCTGTCAGAAATGAAAAGCTAATTCAGAGAGAAATGGTACTTTCTTCCTTCAACCCTTTGTCTCTCAAGGCTGACCTAAAACTCCAAGTCACTGTATTCTACATCTCCATATTTTCCCCTTCTGTAATCTCAGACTATAGATGAGCTTTGAAAAAAGTGTGAAAAAAACAATATGTATTTTCTGCAATGTTCCAGGAATTTTTCTCTTTGTTCAATGAGTTTTGATTCCCATCTCTGTCAAATGTCCTCTGTTCTTTTCTCAGGTTTCTATCCTTATCTGAAATGAAAACCACACTCTAAACATTTTTTCTAAATAAAGTACAATGCTGTATGGTAAATAACTACTAGAAAATCATCTACTCTGTTATATTTTTAGATTTATGGGTTGTAATAGTATTATACCGAAAAGCGATACTGAAAAGAAACATCTTGGTTCAACATCTTCATCTTAGTAGCTTCATTATTAGATATTCTCCTTCATAAATAAGTTGTGTTCTTTCTAGCTTTGTTGTTTCTAGTCCTACCAGCTAAGACAAGATTCTGATGTCAAGCAGGATCTGTGTGTCATCAATAAGAAGTTTCCTGCAAGTGCTACTGAACCACTATCAGGAAAATGCCATAACATTTCACAGTGGAATCTAATAGATTTCCTTTTGTTTATGTCCCATCCTTGCAACGTTTCCACAAAATAATAAAATGGAGAGAAAAAGACATTAAAGACAGCAGATCCGATACTGAATGTATTCTCTATGTTTGCTGAATCAGAAAATACCACGTTTTCTAACTGCTTTATAGTCCAGCTCTGTACCAAAAATGCTTGAAATCTGTATTTATTTTTTTTAATCAGCTTTCTTTTGTGTGCTTCCATCAGAAATAATTTCCCCTGTAAACCAATATGTGATGGTTATCATACACTTATATCGAATAAAAAGCTGTTCAACTAGAAGCACATGATAAAAAGAAAAATTAAAAAGAATTCAAGTAAAATCAAAGATAATAATTGTATACAAGTTTAACATAAACTACTGGGAGTAACTACTTAGCTGGGCTGCTTCTACATTTTGCTGAAGAAAACAGTTGGAAAGAATGGCATTCAGCTCAAGAAAAAATAAAAAAAATAATAATAAAAAAAATCAGAGGCAAATGACTTTTTGCAGGTCATAGAGTTGTATTCAAGCTGAAAAGTTCTTCTGAGCTTTTTGATTCCTCAAGAGATATATAAATAACAGATTAACTCTGCACCTTCAGTTAGTTGATTGTCAAATAGATTTTTGAGCATCAGAAATTAATGACAATGGATAGCGTGCCTGTTTAGAATGCATATGATTTGAAAAAGCAAGAGTTTGTAATCAAAATCCTTTGACAGATGAAAACATGTTCAACCTAGAGACCTCCTCATGCTGTGTTTCTGTCAAGACTAGCAGTCTCCTAAACCCGTGAATATATTAGACTTTTTTGACATCAGATATTCATTTGTGCATGTTGAGTCAAAAATATGAGGAACAGTAGACAAAAAATATTTTACATAGTTATCAAAGTCAAAACAGCATGATAATTCATCTTTAGTAGCTGTGTGTTATATGTTGACAAACTGAGAATTTTCTCTTCCAGCAACAAAACATTTGGGCACAGCAAGAAAGCAGTGCTTTCCAGACCTACCATTAATATTCTGTGTTCTTACTCCTTCAAAGGATAACAACAACTTTAGTTATTTTCTGGATCAAACTAGATGAATGAAAGGAAGTGCAAAGCTTTTAAACTAAGATGGTCTACTAAGGAATAAGTTTTACTTGCTGTTGCTATGAGAATGTCAGCAAAATTCCATAGCATACTACAAAAAAAAGTTTTTAATCTCTTCCCTGGCCTTGCTATAGCATTTACAAAAGAGAAAAAAGTCTGCAGAGTGTAAATAGTAGGTAAAGATATCACATAAACATACTTAAAAAGAGAAATAACTGTTTCTTTCACAATTTATGCATACAGTCTTCTATTGTGCTTGTACTTTCTCTGCAGCTCGTCTTCCTGCTTCTAATGAGGCTGGGTTTTGCTGTACAAGAAGCTGTGTGGGTTTTTTTTTTTTTTTTTTTTTTTTGATCATCACTACTGCATTTAAAAAAAAAAAAAAAGCACTAAGTTGTCTCAAATACATTGCCCTTCTTCCTACCTTCCAGAAGTGTGCCTCTGCCTTTGATCTATATTGGAGGTGTTAATTTTTGATGATAGCTATGATGGCACTTCTCTTTCAGACAAATCCTGTGTATTTTTATTCATTCTGGCTGCTAAGTTTAATGGAAAATCCACAAAATAAAAGCCTTGGAAATATCATCATCTTCCTAGAGGTGTAAAACAAGTGATGAATTTGATAAATTCGAAGGATTTTTTATTTCCTTATTATCAGAGGTGGACTGGGATTTGATTTGATCACATGAAGTGTAGTCCAGAGTGTATCATTAAATTTCATTAATGTAACTGTTTGAATGAAAATATCTCTGCAGGTATTAAAAGGCTGTTGTCAACAGCCCTAAAAAAAGCCTGAAATACATTCTCTTGGCAGAAAAACAGTTCTCTTTCCATGCTAGTGGTGGCAGACAGGCAATTAAAGGCAGTAACCCTGACTAGGAGCCTCATAGCCTTTTTTTTTTTCTCCCTGACTTGTTTCTTGGGGAAATTTCCTGCTTTCTCCAGAGACATAAATAGCGACCTCTTTCAGAGCAAACCGCTGATGCACAGATCAAAGATGTTAAAATGAGACTGGGAGCAGGGAAAGATTTCATGGACTAGATCACTGCTATTTTAACAAACCATATCATGCTGATTTGCAGATGATTTTATAGACAACAATAGCCAACTTTCAAACACCGACTGGGGTAAACTGAGAAATATTTTCAAGATAATTAAAATCAAGGTGGCATTTTATTGCATTGCTTTCAAGTTTATACCAGTTTCAATTCAAGGAGAGCAGATTAATTTTTATGTATTTATTATTCGGAGAGCATGACCTTTCAAGCAGAGAATATATTATGTACGTGTAATGATCTAGAAACTGTGGGTTTTTTTTTCATTGTTATAATAGTGACTCAGAAAAAGTTAGAAAAGATTACTGATTCTTCTCTTCTAAACAGGAAAATTTCAGCCACAGCTGGAAGAAAAATCAAATATACAATGCAGATACTTAGCAGCGCCTGGATGTGCAGTATAGAGAAAATGTCAAGGACTTAAAGATGGAATAAATTTAGACAGAGACCTTACAAACAGTTCTGGGATGACTCATCCTCCTGTTTTTGTCAAAAACATTTAATGACATTTTCCCTAAAGCATCTAGCATTGATTGCCTTGTTGTTATAACGCATTCTAACACTAATGAATTTGGCTGTCAGGGATGACCCTGTTTTGAGCAACAAGGTGGTGCTGGAGCCATCCCCACAAGATACACCTGTCATGGAGGTACAGCAGGGTGCTCTCAAAAAAGCTTTTCACCAGCCAGGTTTGACCTGGCTTTCATAGCCTAATGCTGGTAAAAGCCACTCATCGTTTTAATTGCAATTTTTACCAAAAGCAAACAAAAAAACACCCAGGTGGAAAACCAGCGGCTGTGAAGTGAGGATCGGTTAAGGGTTAGTGGGATGTATCTCTACTATTGGCCCAGGGATAGCAACCACCCCAACTGTTCACCATTTTGTTTAATTTACAGAAGTGCTCCCAGCATGTTTGTCATTACTTGATGAAGACTATAATTCAGGTAATAACATTTCTGTAACATTTCTGTGACGGTTTGTTTCATACGGAAGTCCCTCAGAGACATTTGCTCAAACCCTGGCTTTTGCACATTCTTGAGTATTTTTGGGAACTGGTCAATAGTGCAACTCCTGGCTGTGAACATTCTGGCTTTTTGATTCCGAGACTGAGTTTAAAGGTCAAAACAAAGAAGCTTTCCTTATCCCCACACCTCCATGAGACAGCCCTACATCAATAATGAAAAGTGTATGCAAGTTCTTAAGGAGGTGGCCAGCAGTGAATTAGGGCCACTAAGATAAATCTTCTGAAACAAATCAATATTCCTTTAACACTTGGACTACAAAATGCAGATATGCTCAGTCTAGAATAGCCAGACAAAGTTACTACACCAGCTAGCAGCACGACGTGCTAACTCTTCATTTTCTTATCCTGTTTGTTGTCACGCCAACCTTTCATTTCCTTGTTTATTAAAATTTCTTCTTGTATCTCATGTAAGATTGCATTGCTGAAAGTGGAAGATGTTCACTCTTTGGGGCTCTTCAGTTCTTTGTCTGCAAACAGTCAGACATTCTTGTCTCTCAAATGAAGGTAAGATTTTGCCATCTCTTACCCCATTAAAGCAGCATACAAAAGTGGGCAAAATGAGACATTCACAGTGACTGCAGAAATTTCTGAAAATAAAAATGCAGTCAGCATGAAACTATTAGTGAAACTGCTTGTAAGTATTCCTTGAGTCCCTCTCCAAAATGATGGAAGCAATGATTTCTTGCTGCAGAATTTGGTGTGGCTTGGTAAGAGCACTGCTGGATTACCCTGGGAACCAGGATCATGTCTGTACTGTGTTTTTGGACATGCTTCTCTCCACACTTTTTGGGACACAATGGTGCAATGTTTTAACTCCATTTTTTCAATTTCAGGTTCTATGAAATTCAGTCCTAGGTTGAAAGAAATTGAACTCAAGAGACCATATGGCCCACCTGGCACTGCTGGCAGTCCAATGCTTAATATGAAAGAATAAATTTAGGGCAGGGTACAAAAACAAGGCTTGAGTATGGAGGAAAGGCAACCATTCTTAGAAGTTACAGTTTTTAGATATACCCACAGCTCAGGCCCTTAGGATTCCTCCGCTTCCCACAACCAAAAATGCCATAGTATAGGATCTTCACAATAAATGGAAATGTTCTCTTAAAAGAAGCAAAATGGCAATAGCCAAGTGACTCACCTGTAGTGAGAGTTTACATGCATCCACATTCAATCAGTTTTGTTTCTGATTGGCATAATCTGTCCCAGGTCATTCATTTTTAGTTAGATTTTGTTTTGCGAGCTGTTTATTTCAGAAAGTATACAACAGAAAACACCTTGTTCCTACTTTATTATAATGATTACTCATGAATGTGGGAATTCTCTAGTAAATTGGTCCATCCCTTTTCAGTGGGAGCCCAGCTGGAGTCCATGTCCCAAAGCACACGTGCGTTTTACATTAGGTTCCAGAGCAGCATGTGGGCCACAGCATCACAAGGCTCTCCAGAGGAAGAGATAACTTTTTTTTTTTTCCCTTCAGAAAACTCTGAGCTATATATGTAAGGGTGATATTTGGCCCAGGAGACCAGATTAAATTTAATCCAAAGCAAACCCTCTGAATCACATCCTCTGGAGATGAGAGGAGCCTCAAGAAATAACCATCTGGAACTACTGTTCTGCTACTCTAGCACCAAATTTTGTAGTAATGCAGACATTGCCTATAGCATTAACGACAGTTTTGAGACATAACCTAATTAAATCCTAACTCCTGCTGTATTGTTTTCTGCTACATTCATGCAAGAAAGCCTTGAAGTATTGTATTGTGGTACTGATAAACACTGCTGAGAAAGTAGAAGTGAAGACAAGCAAATATGGAAAAGCAGAGAGGAAAGACTGAAATCTGGTCCTGTGACAGAGTTAAGGTTGTTTGTAATGTTTTATTCCAATGAAGACTAAGAAAGTGTTGTGGTTGTTAATGGAATTAAGATATGAAAATTACAAATAGAAGTTGTTTCAAAATAAAGACTAAATATTTTATTCTGAAAATGCTAAAATGGAAATTGAAGTACTGTTACAAAACTTTCTGATTTTATTCTTTACATTTTCCTTTTTTTTTTTTTTTTTTTACCATTGAGTAAAATAGTTATATGCTATTTAGTGGTACGTAATTCTGTCAAAATTTATTATTTCTCCAGCTATTTGTGAACAAGTAGAGTGAGGTGGATCTAAAAGGAATTGTAGATTTTTAACTGTATCTGGTATTTGCTTGTCACTGCTTATTCATTTATTCAACATCTGGGTGTTACATGTGTAAAAATCATAGGAAATGTTGAAAGTAAGAGTAAAATCTGGAATAGCTTTTTTCCCTTGCATATGGGAAAGGAGTAGCTGAAACAAGTGAAGAAGGTAAAAGAATCAAAGATGGAGAGAAGTTGGGAAAGAAAAAAAAAATGTCAAAGGAAACTGAAAGAAAGGAGAAGGAAATTGACAAGAATGTTCAACGTGGTCTAGGCAGTAAAGCTGCCAGCATGCATTTGAGATACATGAAAGACATTAGGATGGCACTGGTGAGATAATCATGAAGTAGCTGCTTTGAACACATGTATCCCCAGGCACTGATGGAGGTTATATGAGAGGCAGATCTGTTAATAAGGATGTCTGGATGGTCCACGTGGACGTTTGTTGCACTATCTGGTAGTTACATGAGAATCTGTGGAGCTCTAAATACCTCAATTTCTTGCTCTAGGATTTGAATTCTATTGTTTCCTACAACAGCTGACCTGGTGCTGCTGCTGGTTAGCACCCTTTAGAGTAACCTTAAATTGGAAATGAAGAGCTAATAAGGAATCAAAAAAGAGACACTGGGCATCTGCAGATTATTTGGGGTGTGGAGAGATTTTGGCAAAATAGAGAGAAATTTGGAAAATAAATGTTCTACTTAAAACAAACTAACAAAACAAAACAAAAACTCCAAACAAACAAACAAACAAACAAAACAACAAAAAACAAGAGGTCACCTGGCACACCTACTGGCTCTGAGGAGGAATCAAGAATGTGTTTTAATCCTGAGAGAACTTTCTGTAATCTAGTCTTAGTGGCAGCCTCCAATGGAGCCATCACAGCCTCCCACATGATCTATTTTGATGCTTCACAAACCTTTATCATAAAATCACTGTAATCTTCCTGACTGCAATTCATGCTCATTATCTCATGGAGAACAGATTATTCCCTCCTTCTTTGTAACAACCTTTTATGTTTTAGAATATCAGTATTGTGCCATATTATGCTCCTAAAATTTTCTTCTTCAGGCTAAATGACCTCAGCTGATCCAAACTCTCCTCATGTGCACCTCTTTTTCCATTGCTTTCCTCTTTACTGTCTTAGTTGTCCTACATTTTGCTAAAGAGTCCAATGACTTTTTAACTGGATAGTGGAATTGCAGCTGAGACTTTCCAGTGCTGTGGAATGGAAGAATTATTTCATTTGTCTTGTGTGTAGAACTCTTGTTTACTTCTTGGAATGAGTTTTTTTTTTTTTTTTTTTTTTTTTTTTTTTTTTTTGCAATGATTTTTTTTACTTCTATATAGTTTAAAATTCACCTCAATTATCAGATTTTGCTATTTTTTTACTGCTTGATTTCCATTAACCCACCTTGTATTTTGATAGTTTATTACTCCTGCCCAATTTGTAAATTAAATCAGCTACCATAACTTTTCCCTTGTTCCTATTGAATCACCTTTTTTTTTTTTTTTTTTTTTAGGTATTATTTTCCTATTAAAATTTTAATTACATTCCCCAGCAAGCTTACTTACTGTACTCTTCAGCTTCTTGTAATCTACAAGCTATATAAATGTGCTCTATTTCTTCATCTTGATTTTAATGAATGTATTGAACAAAACTGGATCCAGAATAGCCTACGCAAGAGCGAAGCTCAGCATCCTTTTATTTGAAACCATTGATTAATATTTTCTTGGGTAGGACTATTCAGCCACTTTGTCACTCACCTTTCGTTTAGGTCATATTTCACTATAATGCTTGTAAGAATGTTATATCCAACTGTATTAAAAGTCATGATAACTGACAGTTACTGTTTCTTCTCTGTTCACAAGTCATACTGCCCCATGATAGAACCAAATTAGTTTGGTTTAAGACAACTTATTTTTCACAGATCCTTACTAATTGCTACTGATGTTTTTCTTTCTTATGTACTTTCCCCCTCATTTTAATTATCTTTTATTTCCTTATTTTAGTTGTGTGCATCATCTTGTCCCATTCCACCCTGTAGTACCTTTGTTTCCTCCATGAGTTCACACATATAAATGATGGCCTTAAGAGTCATTTGGACAATTTTTCAGCTACTCAGAAAGAAATATGTCTGGCCTTGGCAACTTAATAAAATTTATATTTTTTTCAAATTCTCTCTGACCTGCTCTTTTGCATTTGTAATATGAGATTTTTTTGCCTTTGACATTGATACTAAATTGTGCTACTCTGTCTGCTAAAGATAGATACAAAAATGCCTTGAATACTTTGGCCCACCATCACCTTTTCAGTTTTCCATTGTTCAGTTTTCCATCCCTGCTGCTACAAGGGATTCTCCCTCTCTCTCTCTCCTTCTCTCTGTTAACACACTATTTCTTGTTTTCTTTATTGTCACTTGCAGGTCATGTTGTAGCTTTTCTAACTTAACATCTATACATTTGACTCATTTTACATGTCTTTCATAATCTAACCGAATTTCCACTTTAGTGTTCTTCCATTCTTGTAGCTGAGGTCAGAGTTCAACCATGGCCTCCATGCTTTTCTCTGCTCTAGGACAGCTTGTACCTGTTGTTTCCTCTCTTTGAGGAAATGCCAGCTTTCTCTAACACTTTTTCCTCTTAGACGTTCCTCCCATGAATTATTACATACCAAATTTCTATATTCAGTGTTTAAATTCATTGGTTTTACTTTTCTGTTCTCCTTCTTTGACTTTCTCATAGCCAGCTACTCTTTCAGAGCATAGTCACCCTCACTGAAACGTCTTTCTCCCCAGCTGGTAAGACTCAAACTCAATAACTTAGTGCTCTTGAGTGACATATTGCCCCAATCCAAACCACCAGATGCCATTATTACATAAAATATAATTATACTTTGTGTGAGGGAGTTGCAGCATTGCAGGCACGAAGATAACTTCATAAGAGAGGAAATGCTGCTGCTATAATATTCAGGATTTGCTGCTGGTGTTAGGCTCCTTATGTACAGATGTTTCAACAGATTGACTGTTCTTTGTTTTCTTGGAAAGGTAGCCCAAGGTGATGAATCCATCTGAAGTGATGCTGTGATATGATGAAATCAAGAGTCTTGGGTTCATATTTCTCCATCCCTTTCTCTTGATATCAATAAAGAGCCTTCAGCTTACCAATGAACTGCACACAAATGTCCCTCCTGTCTTTCTGAAGTAGCTGCATACCTAGGCTATTTGTTCTGGTTCAGTTGAGCTCTCAGTTCTTCTTCAGGAACATCCTTCAGCTTGTGTTCATGTCCTGTTTACTTCAGTAGGAGTTGAATTTATCATAGAATCATAGAAATGTTTGAGTTGGAAGGGACCTTCGAGATCACCTAGTTCCAACACCACCGCCAAGGGCAGGGATACTTTCCACTATACCAGGTTGCTCAAAGCCCCATCCAACCTGGTCTTGAACACTTCCAGGGATGGGGCATCCACAACTTCTCAGGGCAACCTGATCCAGTGCTTCACCACTCTCATAGTGAAGAATTACTTCCTCATATCTAATCTAAATCTACCCTCCTTCAGTTTAAAACCATTCCACCTTGTCCTATCACTTTAATCCCTGATAAATAGTCTTTCCTCATCTTTCTTGTAGGCCCCCTTTAGGTACTGGAAGGCCGCTATCAGGTCTCCTCGGAGCCTTCTCTTCTCCAGGCTGAACAACCCCAACTTTCTCAGTCTTTCTTCATTGGAGAGGTGCTCCAGCCCTCTGATTGTCCTCGTGGCCCTCCTCTAGGCTCTCTCCAACATGTCTGTGTCCTCTTGGGTTCCCCAGAGCTGAACTCAGTACTCCAGATGGGTTCTCACAAGAGCAGAGTAGAGGGGGAGAATCACCTCCCTTGACCTGCTGATCACGTTTCTTTTGATCCAGCCCAGGATGTGGCTGGCTTTCTGGGCTGCAAGGGTACATTGCTGGCTCATGTTGAGCTTCTCATCAACCAACACCTCCAAGTCCTTCTCCTCAGGGCTGCTCTCAAATATGCCTGGAGTTAATCACGTAGCCAGGTATCTACCTGAAAATTAATTAATTAATTAATTAATTAATAAAAGGATTGCAGCCTTGTTTATACAGTGTGCTATTCTGAGGCTGCTCTGGAAATGTTTTAAATTATTCATTATGTTTTTCAAAACTTTTCTGTCAACTCTTTCTATGAGGGAAAGAGCCTGTTCCATAGTCTGTGCACAGTGGCCATTTCTGAGCACAGCTGCAACAAATTTCTGTCTAACTATTTCCTTACCAGGTCACAGTGTGTTCACTCACAGCAGACAGAAACTTGAGATATGCAGAACAATACCTGTGAAGCATGACAGTTCTTCACTTAATAATATGTACTCATTCCTCCATGCATTTCATTTTTTCTGTTAATACACAGCTGAATGGCTACTGTTTTCTAAAATCATAATATCAAACCACCAGCACAGTCAATTGTATATGACTCTTATAATTTTGTGGTTTGTATTTTTATGTTTTAGTGCTGCTTCTTGGGGTACAGATGTTTGAAGCTGATCTGTTCAAGTGGTGGCTAAACCACTAAAAAATTGTTTGTATAGGAACAAAAAAAAAGCATACTTGTTCTGAGATTTCTGTCCAATGGAAATCAGTTTCCATAACATACAGGAAATGTGGATTAAGAGATTAAGAATATATTTTTATTTAACCTACAAATTCATTAAATGTCCTAAGTCAAGAATTTTAGCTAGAGCTGTAAATCAACGTAGTTAGATGATTTCCAAACTTTAATCTCCATGGCATGGCAGTTATGCAAAATGAAATAACTTTTTCCAAACTTCATTGTCAGTTTTGCAATACTCCTTGTTAAGGTAGTCAAATATAAGGAAAAAATGTTTAAATTAACAGTAAAGAAACCGAATGTATATTTGTACAAAAAGCTGCAAAAATTCAGCCAGGCTGTGTATTGTACAGCTTGGGGTACAATTAGGCTGATGCAATGGAGGTAAAGAAAGCAAAGGTTATGGTCCCCAGAACACAAAGTTCTCTCTCTNTTAAGTTACTATGAGTCTGACTTATTGTACTAAACAATATAGAATTAAAATTCAGCCATATCTGTGCATGTGGAGGCTACCTAACTGTAATAAGATTTATTTTTGAATAATTAAATACCTGAAAAAATGCAAAATGCACTATTTGAGAATGATTTTGAATGAACTTTCATTAAGAATCCTCAGTATGTAGTCATACTGAAAGGATACTTTCATTAAGTATCCTTTCAGTATGGCTGCAAAATACCTGAAAAAGTTCTGCAAATACATTATGGAATACTTTGTTGTGTTATTTATTCAATGTAAACAGAGAGTGATGGCTGGAGAAGTGATAAGGACTTGGTGCTTATCAAAGACTGGTTTTCTTCAGGACTACTGCACAAAGTCATGGGAGAGAACAAAGACCTGGTCTGTATTTGGAAGCACATTGGAGAATGCTGTCTTTCCATACATGATGGGGAAAATCTAGTATTGTATATCAAATTTTATTGTATTCAGAGTACTATATACTGAAAAAACACAGAGAATGTCTAACAAATTTAGCACAGAAGTCATTCTGTAGGTCACCTGTTTTTTTTTTTTTTTCCTTCTATTTTGCAGAATATTTATATGCTTGAAACACAATTTGAGCAACAAAATTTGTTTATAATCAAATGCTCTCATCTTTTTTTTGTATGTCAGTTAATTGTCATCTGTGGGATTACAGAACTGCAGCCTGAGGGGAAATTTGAAGAAAGTGGAGTGAAAGAGAAATGACTGAAGACAGGACACTCCTGGAACATTGAATCATAAGACTAAACCAAGATGAGATAAATTTTATTTTGTAGGTTGAATTTGAATCCTGAAAATAGGAATCTATGTTTTTATTTATAAAAGTTAACATCTTAATCCATACATCAGTTTGTTAGTTCTACGCAGTATAGTTACATCATTCATGGAAGATGATGGCTGAGAAACCAAGATATACTCTTGTTTTATCGATTTCAATGCAGCAACTTTCACATCATTTTCCTTGAGAAGGTCTGGCTACTATTTGATGCATCACATTAAATGGCTGAGTACACAATGCTTTGCCTTTGTTTTTTAGTGGAACTTCCAACATCAAAAAAAGATACTATCCAGTGTAAGACTGATAAATACATACAATATGTGCTGAACAAAATACCAGCACTATCAAGTTTGTCCTCCACATTCTTTGTGGCATGCATGTAATTGCTGTTCACACTAACAAGAATGACATCCAAACATTTCTGATTAGACTACAATACATATTCTACTTGGCAGCCAGGTTTTAACATCTACCCTCTTCCACAGAATTCAGTGGAAGTCTATATTTACAGCAGCCATGTCACTAACAATAGGCTGGAATAATATCTCTGTGTGCATAAAAAACTTCATAATTAAACCTACATCCTCAAAACAAGCAAGCAAAAAAAATTTTTTTTATCACACCTCAAGAAATTTTCAGTAAATAGTCACATGAAGTTGTCCAGATCTTGTTCTGTCAAACTGAATATATGCTGCAAGTGATATTTCCTCTCCCATGAGTACGTAATGTTTATGGTTAGCAGATACAGATATACATTCATGCACATGGCATATTTTGTGCATTGTAGAGAAGTTAAGTATTTCTATGAAAACTTTCAACTTTTTCTTGTGTTGACTTCAAATATGTAAGAAATATAAAAGAATCTACTTCCTATTTCTATTATTTTCATTATAGAATATTGTCAATGCTGATAACTACATGTAACACCGCACTGAACAAAGATGCCACAATAACAAACATTCAGATAGAAACTTCTTGGTGCAAAACATGATTCGACTGCATAATAAGGAAACATCTTGTGTTTTAATCCTGTTTAAACAAAAATGAAAATAAAGTAACAAAGAATTAGAGTTTAAGGAAGAAATTATATTTCTGGCAAAACAAAAATGCCACCAAGGCTTTGAGAATGTTGGCTAGATATTACTGCAAAATCGATTTTCTGGCTACATATTTGGTATTGCATTGAAAAAAGAAATAATATGGAAGAAAAATGTCAATAAATCTCATGGAAAGAAGAAGTATTTCCCTCATCCCTAGTAAGGAGGATTAGCTCAGCAAAGAATATAAGTGTAGAAGTTAATATAATCTATATTTCTTTTTTCCTTATGTTCCCAGCTAGATTTGGTTGGAAAATGTACTTTATTTTTTTTCTGGCAGTCCTGGTATATCTTAATATGTATAATGACAAGTGAAGGAAAGAAAAGCTGAGGAACACTGACATCACTTTGTAAGAATTCCTCCCTAAGGTTGCAAAATGTTTTGGTACAGAGCTTTCCAAATTCGTGACGCTTTCCACTCTTGCACGCACAAACAAACACACACAGAGGAAGGATCTTGTTTGATAAAATTGTAACATCCTCTTTCCTTTCCCAGTGCCTGCACCAGCACAGATTTTCTTCCAGAGCTTTCCTTTCTCAATCTTTGCTGTAAGTCTCCCCCAAGATGTCCATAACTTCACACCTGTTTCCTATCAAATTCCTGCTTCAACTCACCCCAGCCCCCTGCTTAGTTTCTGTTCTCCCCAGTCAGCCTGATCTCATCATCCCTTGCTCTCCAGTTAGCCTGGATTCCCTTGAATTGTGATTTTGTTGTACATGAATACCAGTTCAATCACAGGTAGGATGTGACAATTTATGGGAGCAATTTAATTAAGGGTTTTATAATATATCCAAAGAATAACTTTCACCCGTATGGTTGTAATATAGAAATTATGAATATAAATAATGATTTCCAGTGTTTAAAATCTATTTGTTGGCCAGGACTGTGTTTTGAGCTACCTCCCAATAATAAGCCTTTCTCTTTCCATTTGAAAAAGAGTCATCTCTTCTTTATGTTTCCTGCGAGTGAAGATCTTTCATTCTGTAGTGTCATTTGGGTTTAGCTTATGTAACTGATTTAATTGGTTTGAGTAATCTAAATCACTTTAGCATGTTTAGAAAGAGAGAGTCCTGTAGGATTTTTCTGGATCAGAATGATTTATGTTTCTTTGAATAAAGATTTAAGCACCTGATCCTGTGAGGCTTTCCTTAAAAGATGCTGTCATTGTCATTCAATTTAGTAGTGACTTTGTAAACCGTCTAGCTTGGAGAGCCCTGCATGACACTGTCTGGCTGCACCTGGAAGAAGGTTTCTGATTAATATTGTATACCTTTTCTAATGTATAGTTTGTTGTTTTGTAATATGTCTTGTCCACTGTATTTCCCATGCACTGTGAGTTATAAATCTGTGTATCTCAAAAGACACAATAAAATCACTATTTGCACATGCTGCTGTTAATCCATGTTCATCCTAAAAAGAAAGCAAAATACAGTAAACATCTATTATGCAGACTTTCTTTTTTTGAAATTGCCAATCCTCCCTTCATCTGCTATATGATTATTTAATCTCCTTAGGATGTTCTATGCTCTTTAAATTTGAGATATAGGCAATTTTCTCTTTGGAGCAACTGCAAAATGATATCACTAGGATACAGTGAACTTGCTTACTAAAATCTGCTGTATTAAAATCTGTTCAGGACAAAACCAAATTTTCTAGTGCCTAAGAGAGAGGAGTGTGGGAGTGTTAGAGACATAAAGTGTTTATTTTAGCCTCATGAATTCAGAAAATATTAGGCCATGATGGTTTGTACTATTGGTAACTGCTTGGTATGGTATAGATTTCAGCTCTTCATGAGTATATATTATTATATCACAATTTCTTTAGCATCTTTACTTTGCAGTGAATACCCTATTGTTAGCTAACTTATCAAAGCATGTTCTCAATTACCTCTCTCAAATACTTCATTTTTTATATTTTAGAAAAACCCTATTTTATATAATTGACTGTGATAGCCTCTGTATAGAATATTTAAACATCTCTATAAACTTCTTAAGCATGGGAGGACGTTATCTACTAAAATCTTAGATATGGCTTTACAATTCACAGAAAACTTTTCCTCATCAGTTAAATTTTGTAGCTTGTGTTGAATAATTTCAAGAGAAACTACTTTCTATCTCTCTTTCAATTGTTTTTTTCTGTGAGCAGACAAATACTGACTCTTTTGAATTATTTCCATATGAGACAATTATCATTTTCGGTCCTATCCCGTGTATAACACAATATATTATGTATGCAAATAATTAAAGACCTTAGAAAAAGATACCACTGAAGATCACTGCTGTTTTTATTTTAACAGAAGGTAATGATACTTTAGTCAGCATCTGAAGTTTGTGCCAACAGCATCTAAGGAAAATGTCTACCAAATCAGTTTTTATATAATAATTTGTTACTTTTCTGTACTATGGGCTAATACATTATTGATGTCAATTTTTGTACCTGTCACAGTGATGAGGACAACAGAGACACTTCCCAGTGCTCTGCGTCACCTCATTAGTATATGCATTTGCCTTTACATTATTTCTGCTTTTGCACTGGGTCTTGGTGCTGGAGAACTTGTTGCAATATTTGTGTTAGAATTCAGACTCCCTTAAAACATCCAGCTGCACGGCCTGACATTTCTTAAACCAGAAACAATTCTTGTAGCCCTGCCTACTGGTACCATATTAACCTAACAAAATATAAAGAAGAAGTAAAGAATTCTTTAAACAAGAACCAAAAGGCAGAAAAATACACAGCGGGTAGTACTGAGGCCTGGGATCGTGCTGCTTTCAGACTGAGCACCTATAGCGAGGACCACTTTGGCCAATGTTTGGCAGCTGGTGGGCAATCTTTCCAACCATCCAGCTGGCAACTCTGAGAAGGAGATTTATGGTTCTGAGACTGAACAGGCTGGAGGGAGAGGAGGGATCACCTACAGAGCTTTGCTTAGGGGTATCTTCAATCTTGGGATTCAGTACTTGGACCCAGGAGACCCCCAGTTTTATTCAAGTCACAGTGAAAATGATGAAGATGGAATTAGGAGGGGCAAATAGAAGTGGCCTGCCCAGCTCAGTATTAGGAAGCAGAACTTGTTGGCAGAGAAGGTTAATACACAGTTTAGCACCAGGTGTTATTTAAGCAACTGTTCTGACTGAACCATACCAAACCGAATCCACTAAGGGTCCCTATGGATCCCTCTTGGTTTCATTTTTTCTGAGTCCTGCTCCAACTCTCCACGTCCAAAAAGTCTGTAAATTGCTAAAATAAAAGATGGAGCTTAAGCTGTTGTCTCAAAACAAAAAAGAGCTTGTTAGTTGATTCTGGAAAAAAAAAAAAAAAAAGGAAAAAGTACTTTGTTGAAATTCTGGCTCTTCTATTGTAAAAGGTAGTTCTGACACATTTGGACTTGTCAAAGCTGTTTAAAAGTTTGTCTTCCTATGAGTATCAAAATTGAATTTGATTTCTCTAAATCATATAAAATAGCATCATTATACCCTGGTCATCATTACATTTTCCATTATTTCAAGAATTATTTCTATCCAATTGTTCAAGCAATTTTTCTTACTATACTCAAGACTCCATAGAAAATCTTGAGTTAGGGGAAAATGATCAACACTTTGCAGTACAGCGAGACTCTTCTGAGATTTCAAGTCAGGTACCTAAAAACTGTAAAAAGACAAGCTCATTGGTCATATTTTAAATTCTTAGTGTATCTGTAAACATTTTCCCTATTTCCAGCAAGCTTTCCTTCGTCCTTGTGGAGCTGTCAAAGTCACATAATCTATTTTGACTTTAAAGTGCGCGTAAGATGGCACACAACCTTGAGCTGTTTCTGTAGGAGTTCAACAAGTGTGTTAGTTATTTATGTCTATACAAACCATTTGTAGTACAAACCATTGCTTTTACAGCCAGATTAAAACTTCCACTTGCATGCCTTGTGTCTTTTTATCATCTTGTGATACATAGGACATTACAGGCCATTTTTCATCAGCAACTTTGGCTCAACAGGTATCAAAATTTTCCACTTAATCACAGTGATAGATCATCTTAATTGAGTAATGTTACTGTCACATCCTCAGTTTATTTCAACTGATGGAAAGATTGGTTTGAATTTTATATGTTTGGGTGAGCACAGAAATAATTTTACAGCTATAAATGTGATATATCAAGGTGCGAGAAAGTGAAATATTGTTTAGCTGGAAGGTTAAATGTACACATTTAAGAGTGAGGCAGCATCGTAGTTGTTAGGGGTCATGTTATGTTCCACTTAGTAGAAAAAAAAGAATAAATATAAACCCTTACTTTTAACCATAAATTCACAGCCTTTTGATATATTGGATAGATCAAGGAAAGCAAGAAATGGATAATGAAATATCATTTCAATGTCTGAAATGACTAACGTGTCAAAGAAGCCTTCTTGTTCTCTTCTTGAACTCTCTCAAGAGTTCTCTTTTACCTT
>VXAL01016791.1:56359-73311 GCA_013399475.1 Chauna torquata
TATGTAATATTATATTATTATATTATTATATATTAAGGAAACCATACAGTAATTTTTTTTTGAAAGAAACTTTGAAGTTTCATCTACTCTTTTCTCCAGTTACAAAGTAGCATTAACATAGCTACTTGCACAAGCTGTTTTTAAAGATCTTAGTGCTTACAACACCCATAGCTTATTTACTCAAATGCTCCTTCTCTGGTACCATTATAAAGGTTTCCTTGTGTTTCTTTCAGCCACTTAATGCTAATATTTCTTTCTATAATCACAACGCACAGTGAAAACAGATCATTCTTCCTGCTTGAAGCAGTTTTTTAGTCTTTTTAAGACTAGTATTTTGTATTCACTTAGGAGTCTCCTTCTACTTAGCTTTGCCCGCTCCTTGGTTCAGTCGGTCTTTCCCCACAGATCATGCTTTCTGAGCTCCTAATCACTCCAGTTGCTCTCTTCTGGACTGTCTCCAATTCGTGGCTGTTCTTAAAGAGCAGCAGCAAAACTGAACACAGTTGTCAAGTGGAGACCTTGCCAATACTGTGCCGAGTGAAAGGGTATTACTTCATGTAACAGTAAATTACATTTCTGTTTGCACCCTGAGATGATATTTGCCTTTTGTACTATGTTGTTATTGACATGTTTAACTTGTGGTCAAATATTATCAACTACCTTTTCTTCTAAACTGCTTGCTTCTTTATTTATTTTTCACCTTTTATTTGTGTGGCTGACTGTACCTGCAAAGATAGTTTACATGTACCTGTTGAATTGCATTTTATTTAGATTAATTTTCCAATTTCTTATGAACAAACTATCCCCTAATATACCTCTAGTGCTTTCCATGATCATGTCATCTTCTAATTTAGTAAACATACTATTTATTCCATCTTTCAGGATATTAATGACAATCTTGAAGATACTAGAGCTAACAGACTCCCTGTAAGCACTCATTTGCTCTGTCCCCCTCATTTTGCTAATGAATTATGTATGTCAGTTTTCCCAACGTGTTTATTAAATCTGTTTTGCATCCTTATGGTAGTTATGGGAGTTAGAGTATGTTGGCTTGCTATAAGAAAGGTAAGAAAGACTGTCAGAGGTATAAAAGATAATATATACGTTTTTCCTGTTACTCCTTCCACAAAAGCAGTTTTTCTGTTGATAAAAAAAAAAAAAAGCAGATTTGTCTGAAGTGATTTGTTTTTTACATCTGTCTTAATTTTTAACCCTCCAGTTTTCTTCTAGTTTGTCACAATCAGTCTATTTCATTATTTGTTTCTTTCTATGAGTTGAAGCACATTGACTTACCTCTAATTCTTCAGCTCCTCTTGCCCTACCCTTTGATAGATGGGCACTGCAAAGCCCGCTTTGTTAGCTGCTAGTTAGCCTTACCTCTCTTCCATTATTTCTTGAAGGTAACTTTGAGCAGGCTTAAGATTTATTCAGTCCTTCTTTAAATTTCATGGTATTGCACCCAAACAGCCTGAAACATTTTGTTTCCATCTGAACACTCTAATTTATGTTTCTTTAATGTAAGTCAAGAATATTTTCTGAGGAAGAGTCTGAAAGAGATTTTAAAGACTCCAGTTTGCATGGAATTATTTTTGATAGCTTTTCTTCTGTGTTGGGTAACCTTTATATAACTATTTCTTGATATCCTAGATGTCACCTGTGAGATGTGCTTCAGCTTGTATCCTGGCCTGATTTTTCTCTATAAGCAGACAGTATTTATCTATAGGTCTTATGTAATCTACTCTACTTCTCACTTTCTATATACCTCCTTGAGGTTGAAATCGTGGAGTAGGATATCCAGATATGATTCTGTCTACGTATTTGAAATCTTCTCTGATGTTATCTTTCATTCCTGGCTTTTTTTTCTTGGAGAAAATGTTAACTTCTCTTAATCCCTTCTGTCATTACACCTGTCTAGCCCTGAGTTTATTGCCAATTATTTTGTAATAAATGTTATGTTCTCTTTGTTTATAAGGACTAGGAGCTCTGGCATTTTTTTGGTCACTCCTGTTAAAATTGTTTTAATTTTCATTCCGTAATTTGTAGCTAGGCTTCAGTCTTGAATAGTCTCCCATCTACATACTTTCTTCATCTTTGTATCAAAAGGCATCCTAAAGCCTTGAGGGACACACTATATCTGCTTCTGCCTAACCAACAGGTGCAGCTAAAAAATCTCTTTCATTGATGTGTCCGCTTTGTACTACGATTCTTCTGCTTATTCATGAAAATTCCTGTTCATATAAACCCATAGATGCAGCCATGGCAGCACTTATGCTTTTTTCATAATTATTATGTGCTTTCTTGCACTCCTTACTTGATCAGAGACCTATTCTTGTTATGTATTTTCTCCCTTACTCACCTTACCATCTCCTGTGGAGATTTTATGATCTTTTATGTTGAAAAAGGTGAATAATGTCATGAAGTTGCTACTATGGGAATCAGATATAATTTTCAAACCTTTCATGCTTTCCAGCCTCTTTTATTCACCTTCTATACATTTCTAAGTGTCTCCAGACTCTTAAGAGCTTAGCAAAATCTATCCTATTGATCTTCCTACGAAACTTTTACGAATAAGCTAAAATCTCAATCCTACCCTTAATAATCTCTGTTAGATCAACATCAACAATGATAGCCTTTTTGTGAAATATGGTGTGCTGGTCATGAATTCAGGCTTGTTAGCCTGGTCAATATAATGAAATCACTCTGATACAGTGATATGGAGTTCATAGCATAACTTTATGTGAAAGCAGACTTGAATTAAGATGAAGGTCTCAAACACAGTTTACTGTCATCTGGTGGGTCAGGCATGGATTTGAATCATTTTAATTCTAGAATCAGTCTAGAAATTAAAAAAGTCAGTAGGCAAGATAATAAACACCAGGCTTCTTAACTTCTTAACACTTCTAAGTGAAACAGACAAGAATTTATTTACTGGGAGGTAAACACAGAAGATGCATCTTTAAAAAAGTCCTTGAACACAAAATACCTTAGTTCTCTGTGAATCAAAGCTAATTAGTTTTATAGCTGTCAGTTTGATTGAGAGCAATGCCATTTGTTTCCAGGAGCTTCTGTAATTTTTTTTCCTCTCTGTGCCTAACAGTATTAATGTTGTACTTATTGTTTCTTAATTTTGCTCTCATCTTGGTGACACTGACAAATCATCCAAAAATGGTTTGCCATTGTCCCAGAGTCTTCTGGGTAATAACAGTGCCAATGCTTGATAAGTGGCTACCAGATAAAATGCATATTAGCTCAGGAGAAGCTGTGCCAACTGAAATGCAAAAAGAAATTAATCAAGACAGCAAAAGACCATAACAAATTGCTTTACGTTTTGGTTATTGAAACTGTGTAGGTTCGAGTTAACTAAACGTTTCAGTGCAGCCTAATTTTACTTCCTATCAAATGGGACTAGGGTTTACTACTAAAAGAACTAAAAGAGTGTTACTTTTCTATATATCAAGCACTCTGCTGGGACCTATAACAATTAAGTCTTTGCTATATATGGCTATTTTACTATTTGTAAAAGATAAATTGGTAATAGAAGCCCATTTCTGATGAAAGAAAATATAAATCGTTTAAAATCTTTACACAAAACCAATAAAGAATGAAAGGTATGGAGAATGAATTGCAGTTTCTATGTGTTCTGGATCAAAGTGTAGTGGTTAATCAAATAGAATTGTGGTGTAATGAGTAGAAAGACTAGCATACTTTTGTAATATAAATATAAAAGAATATATATATATTCTTCGGAGGGAGAAAAGATATGAAGGGGACCAGCGAATTGGATTCTGTATATATGCAGAAAATAAGTGCAACCGCTGAACTTTATTTATTTATTTATTGACAGCTTTGAATAGATTTGATGAGGAATAAGCAGTTTAGGAATAATTCCGAATTCAATATGTTTGCCTTTGTCAGAAAAGGTCCATGAACCCAAGGTACATTGATCATTCTGTGCATGAGTCACTTAGTTCCAGACATCCATACAGGGAGTGTACAAAATGTCTCTTGTATGACAAACTTGTGCTGGCCAGGAAGACCTTCATCCTAGATATAATCCAAACCAATTTGGGGAATCCCTGAATATATAAATTACTGGGCAACATGTATATTTAAATTCCAGCAGATTGTTATGGCCAGCAAAATTGTGCTCAAAGGCACTGCAGCAGCACTATCTGAGAACAAGTAGCAAAGAGAAGAAATTGGGAATGATAGCTGTGAAAGAGAAAATCAGTTTTGAAATGTTTACATTAGACTTTTACCTTAGACTTTTACCTTACTCTTAAAATATATCAGGTAAGACAGCTCAGGGCTAATCACTGTCCTTTTCATGGTTGCTCTGCTGTTAAGAAGAGCAGAAGACAGGTAAGTTTCTGCTATAAGAAGTGTTCTGCTGTAAGTGATAGGACAAGGGGTAGTGGCTTTAAACTAAAAGAGGGTAGATTGAGATTAGATATAAGGAAGTAATTCTTCCCTATGAGGGTGGTGAGACACTGGAACAGGTTGCCCAGAGATGTTGCAAATGCCCCATCCCTGGAAGTGTTCAAGGCCAGGTTAGATGGGGCTTTGAGCAGCCTGGTCAAGTGGAAGGTATCCTTGCCCACGGCAGTGGGGTTGGAACTAGATGATCCTCAAGGGTCCCTTCCAACCCAAACCCTCCTATGATTCTGTGATTCTGTGATTCTATGAGTGTTGCAAATTTTTCACAGAATGAAACTAATTCAAGAACAACAGCATTTGCTATTGGAAGGCTATGTGGCCTTTGAGTGAGAAATTCTGTGGAGTCCATCTGTCTTCTTAGCTAGACAAAACTGTCTAAATTTGTTTTGGAAATGTGTTCTCACCTTTTCTTATCCGACCTTAAATCAGTAAATGGTGAAGCTGGTGCACTGGGATGGATCGGATCCACTTCTACCCTTTAAAGAGCATGGAAATGTTCCAGAGGCAGCATCTGCTTAATCTTTCCCCTTGCTTTTGAAAAGGATGATTTTGCCTCACTTCATATGCTGGATATTACAAGAGTTACAAACTTGGCTCTCCTAATCCTACTTTTCTACAAATCTACTCGGATATGTATATTACCAGGCAGCTGGGGTAATGGTTGGGTTGGACAGACCAGTAAAAGGGAGCGAAGCTTTCAGTAGCCACAAATGTCCATCATTAGGTATTTTATTACTATATTGGAGCATTTAATTTGCTGGCCTGCAAGGATAGAATGTCCTCCAGGCTTGGCAGAGTCCTGATTTAAATGCCTTTGGGTTCAAGTGTGTGGTGTTGTAAAGTTCAGTAGCTCTGTGAAGTCATGTAGTTTCCATCAATCAGTCTGACAGCATGCAACTCCTTCCACTACCACTTTTCCCTTATATTCTCTGAACATATATTATTAAATGTTCTGTTTCCTTTTGCCCCCTTTTTAATGAGTTTTCTTATCAAAACTCTAGTGTGTTGAACTTTGTATCTGCCTTCTCTTGCACTGAGTTCCTCAGGAACAAATCCTGTCAAAAGTTCAGGAAGAAGGCAGCTAGCACATCTGTGCAATCTTTTTCCATTGCAGATTTTGTTATTACAATTAAGGAAACTTTCTTAAGTCCTACACCTGTAATACCACTGAACCCTACTATCCTCATGCTGCACATCCTTTGAACAAGCTAGGCTAGCTTATTCCCAGATAGGCTAGATATTCCCAGAAGGAATATCTTCACTTAGTGAGGCCCTTTTGTGTTCATGTTCATGTTCATGTTCATGACATACCCTGGTTCTTTTATGATTGTACAAAAATATATTCAAAGCCTTTGGAATTATAGTAAAAGTTGAAGTCAACATCAGATTATCTTCTGTTCTTGCCACCTCAATATAAACAGTTTTCACTGTGATAGAAGGTTATTGGCAGGAACCCCTAAAATCTGTATTAGATATAGTTATAAACATATTTTTAAATTGTCTTGAAAAACAAAAACAAGATAGAAAGACTTATTTGTAGATAATATATATATTTTTTTCTGACAGTCTATCTAAAGCAAAGAGTAAAGAGAGACATAATTTTCTTGGAAGACTGTCTGACAAAATGACAGGTGAAGTGCCACGAGGAAACAATGCAAAAATCATGAAACATAGTTTATAGTGACCTCTCTTTGTATATATGAATATACACAACACATACATTGCATATACAACTTGGGATCCCAAGTTTGCTATCACTCTAATCATAATTCTGTGCTGGCGTTGTGACTATAAGGAATAATATCAAAGTATTCTGACTTTTTAAATGAATAATAGCTTTTCAACTAGCCTCACTCCAACCCGTTTCAGAGAGCATTTATGTTTAATTATTAAAAGCACAAAATAAAAATTATTTTATTTTGCTGATGGGAGAAGACCTACATTATTTACTCTGACAAAGAAGAAAATGTTTTTTTCCTTTGTTTTTTTTCTTACAGACAGAATAAAACTGGTGCTATCTAATTCACTGCTAACCAATGATGAAGTAATGTTATGCATCTCTTTATATTGAATCTGAATTATGTTTTCAGGACTCTTACATTGCTTTTCTTGTTCCACATTCTTAGAACAAGTTGAAATATTTTACTTAGATGAAAATTAACAAAGATCTGGTGGTTTTCTCCTCTCTGCTGCATTTTTTTTGAATGCAAAGCTGTTAAACTCACTGTCACATACTTTCTCAGCTCAGGTTAACCGATATAATGTTGTTTATCTACATTTTAGCAGCACCTGCATAAACTGGAACTGAAGTTCAGCTTCAACTGATTGACTACTGTTCTGATGTTTATTTTGGACCACACTTTTTGCAGGAAACTTTTGAATTTGCTTCTCAAATGAGAGGTCTATGTTATGTAAGAGACACCCAATCATGTGTTTTTAAAGTAATTGCAATAGCTTCTCCCTTTGCTCTGAAAAAGATCTTGTTGAAGTAGCCACACAGAGGCAACCTGCTCTCCAGAGTCTCTAGAGGTACCAGATGGAAAGCTGAGCATCATAAATTTGGCGTTACAGCTCTGACATGTTTTCCCACTGGCACATCTCCTTGTAGCTCTTAACATAGTTATTTAGTGTGTTTGTTTTATAATACATGATAAAGTTTACTCCACTGACAAGTAGATGTATTTCAATGATTTGTATTTTTTGAAGGAAAGCTCTCCTTTGTTTGTACCAGGGTACAAAAAGTACAGTACAAGAGTACTGTACAAAAGATGCAACAGGGTCTTCAGAATCAGATGAACTGGCTTTCCCCTGTGCTATTGGAAGCTTCTTACCTAAAATTCTAAGTGTGCCATGCGCTGTTTCTGTAAAACTGCAGCAGCACTAAAAGAGGAATCACGACAGGCAAAGAGAAAATATCTCTAGAGATAAGAGGGTAGGGGTGGGGATGTGTAGATAGTGTCTGACTTTTCAAAATATTTTCTTTATTCAAAAAAAGTATCCTGTTTCTGAGCGAATAAGACTCTCTTTCTGCGCTTCTATGTTTTAATTGTTTCTAGTGTCTGTTGATAATATTTGTTAAGAACCTCTTAAACAGGAGGAAATAGGCATTGCAAAATGAACTGGGTAAGCTGGTGTACAGATTTGTGGATCGAGAGCACTAATATTATATTTTTCTTCCCTGTGGTGCCTTGTCTGAGGAGGTGTAACATCGTACTTTCAGTTTTATTCAACCCCTAGAATTCATAAAATTATCAATATATATTAAAAAAAATAAAAATCAAATACATGACTGTATGAAATTTTAAGCTAAGATGACCACAGTTATAGACTCTCAAAGAGATGGTTCTCATCTAGTTAGTAGATAGGAAGCAAAAATCTCACTGCAAATGACTTTTGCAAATTAGTGTTAGACCATGGTCAGCAATGACTCTGACAATGTTGAATAGAGTGATTAATGTACAAGTGAAGAGGAGACATTTTATGTCAAAAGATAAGAGTGATTTTAGGATATCAGTACCTTTTCAGCTCACGTGATGGTGATGCATTCCATTCTCCATGAATACTTCCAGCTATCACAGGTGAATGACTGGCTTTTACAGGTGAAATGCTGAAATAAATCTAAATAAAGTATCCAGCTGAAAACAGGGCAAATGGGTTAACTCTATTTCAAGTGGGCCAATCATAGTGTCTTTAAAGAAAAAGTGATGCTCTTGCCTGCTGATTACTTGTGCCATGAGGCAAACAGACAGAAATGATAGCAGGCTTCACTGACATTGTAATACAGTATTTTACAAAACTGATATGTTAGCATCTGAGGGTGTAGCAGTATGTACATAGCCATGTATATGCAATGTAGCACGTGGAAATGTGAAAAATAGTAAAAAAGCGTTTGCTGTAACTGCATAGAAAGTAAATTGTGGTTGCATCCATGCTGGGCTTGTAAGAAAATGACCTGGCCAGAATAACTGTAGATGATGTAATAATTAAAGAAATGTACAAGGAAAGCATATGTTACTTACTCATGATCATGCTAATCAGGATACTATTATTACTACTGACCTAGAAGCTAGAGCATAACATCTAAGAGATAAAATAAAGGGTGTCTGCAAGACCCACAATGAATATTGTGTAACATTGGCCATACAAATGAATTTTCTGATATTTTAAACAGATTATTTATTCGTCTCCAAAGGCGGCTAATGTATGGAAGTATGCTGTTCTATTGCCAGAATCCACAGTCAGCAGGCATTTTTGTGGCATTAGGTACAAAGTGTGCTTTAACAAGATATGCGCTAAGTGAGCTGAGAAAAAGGTCTTCTAGATATGATCTAAGTTTGATGAAGAAATATGATCATTCCTGGAATATGACCAGAGGCAACACGTCACATTTGCTATAGAAAAAAAAAGGAGTTCTATAATGCGCCAAATTTCCTCTACACATTTATGTCACTTATCAGTCTTACGTGTGTACTACAAAAACGCAAGTCTGATACCAAATACATTTCAGTATCTGTGTTAGTAGATAGCGCGGTCACTTCTGTATAGATTGCAGGATGCAAAACTAGTGCTTTGCTTAACACTGTGATGTTGTTCACAAATCTGTTTTAAGCTCCTACATTGTGGCATTTGCATATCTATGTTTTTCTTCATCAGCACAACCTAAAAAACATGTCCCATAGAAATCCTAAGAAAAGCAAGAACACTAAGTATCAGAATTGTTCACATATTTAGTCTTTAGTATATTGTAGGAAAAGGTGATATATGCACAAATGACAACTTATATACATACAATAAATATAAGCATACACACATATGTAATAAATATAACATATATTATGTCCAGTGTAGCTGGTTCTCTGTCTTATATGGATGTTTATATCAAGTATTGAAAATGCATGCTAATGTATACTAGAGTTCATCTTCAAATAAGCAGTTGATTTAACTTACAGACAGAACCAAAAGAAAAGCCATGAGTGCTGTAGAAATATATAAAAATCCATAAGATATGCTAGGCTTGTACTTACAATACGAGAGAATGCCCAGTTTACAGGGTCTTTCAAAATGCTGTCCTGAAACAATTACTTTCTTGCCATTTGAGCAGGTAGAATCTGGGCTTAAGGGTCAAAAGAGGTGAAATAAGATTTACAATATTCTCTACAAACATAGCCACTTGATTCTCCCTCTGTTCCTCAGCCCATTGTCCTTTGTTTCTCCATACTCAGGTCATAAAAGATTTTTTACTGAACACTGCAAAAAATCTGGTCACTTCCTTAAGTGACGGTTTCATTCTGTCTTCCTTCCTTCTGCAAGCTCCCAGACTGGCAGGTTCTCAAAAGCAAGCACATTGGCTCTGCCAGAAGGGAAGTACATCTCAATCACAGGGAAAGTCAAGAAGGAGGAGAGTTAGGTCCAAAACTCCATCCTGTGAAATTTTTTGAGTAACATGCAGGTCAGTATGTGCGCAGGAGGTCTGTTGAAATACAGGGAGGGAGAAAATGTGCTGAAAAATGTAGCGAGAAACAGCAGATGTTTTCACAATAGGGAATCCTATAAATAAAAGTAGGTAGGAAATTCTGACTTGTACTGAGCCATAGGGACGACTTGTTCCCTAAAGTCTGTGCATGGTCTTAACAAGCAGACATAGTGGAGACAGGAAAGAAATCTGATAAGGATTTCCCTAGGGCTGATTTAGCATTGAGTGCTGTGATCTCAACATTGGTATTATACAGAGAGGGACAGTGCAGTGTTCTAGGCCTCACAAGTTAAAAAAATGTAACTTTTCCAGCTGACATAATCACATGTGATCCTTCAGGTAGAGAGGATATCCCATGTGTCCTGAAGCCACTGCTATGTTCAGATATCATGGATAACTATCAGACAGGCTTGCAGGTCAAGTCAGATGGCCACTACCACTATAGTTATATTACACCTATGGTTTAAAATAGCTGGTTTCCAGATTGTTATTACCATCCTTTTCTCAAATAAGCAAACATAAAAATTCCTGAAGGCCCCGCTTCAAATTACACCCACTGTCTTAAAGATAGAGTACCTGTGAACATAGTATCCAACTCCTTCATCTTTTAAAATCTGCCATTGTAGAGGTAAGGCTAAAGTAAATAAAGAGGCCCTTATAAGCCACAGTATGGGGAAAAGGTAGGCAAGGTATAACTGAGATACGTGTGTAAGTCCATCTTACCTAAATTCCCATGGAGAATGTGCTTTAATATGCTTTCTTGCCCTAGTGCTGACTTCCTTCTTTATTTTCAATCTCACTTCAATGTGAGAATCAGATAAGGGTTCTGGTTCACTACGGTGATGTATGCTTTTTGGCAGAAAGGTGTCAGTGAGGCTTGGTCAGTGCAGCAGTAGGCGACATGCCTGACTGCTAGCTGTCTTATGTTTCTTCCACAGCAAGGCACCCTGACTTGCCACTTATCATTCTAGGCACTAAATCTTCATACTGCGTTTTGGTGGCACTTAATGAAAGGTCAGTGTCGCAGAGCACTTAGCACAGACTAGTGTTTAGTAAGGAAATGGGCAAGCTAACTGGTGTTATAGGAAAAAGCCTGTGAGGCAGCAGAAAAGACTTTCACCTCGTCTCTGGCTGCTAGTCACAGATATGACTAGCTGTCTAAAATATTTCACCAAGAATACTTCAAAATGTCTGCTTGCAGCATTACATGGTTGGGTATATTTTCCTTCAGTGCACCAATAACACTCAGAATATGGAAATATTCCCAGTTTCTCATCAGTCTTGACATTTCCACCTTCCTGTCTGCTTCCATGTGATGCTTGATTCTTCCTGCAGTGACGTGTGAGCCATTTGCTGTCCTCAGTATTTGCTCTTTCTGAATTAGTATGGAGCTTTACCTCATTCTTCCTACTGGACTAAACTTGTTCAGTAACGACCTCACAGCTGAGTGGCCGTGTCACTGGAGACAGCTGCCTTTTGCATCCATGGTCTCCTATTCTTCAAGAGAATACTGTTATGGCAAATGGTTTTTGCTTGTATCATACTTTATACATTTTCTGATGATAGGTTTTCATATTTGCATCTATCCACATCGTCACAATTTTTTTACTTAATAAAGACATTCTCAGAAGTTATCTTCTCAGTTTTCTGTTCAACATTTCAGTTGCCAAATTTCACATTATGGGATTTTAATCAGTCCTTCAGTAGTGCCAAACAGGGGTACGACTGAAACACTTTTAAAAATCATTCTTTAATCGGATGAGCATATCCTAGAAAGCTGTAGATACCCTGAACTCCAAATACTTAAGGTCTATGAAATTCTAAAAGCACTTTTTCTGGCTGAATTCTGTTCACCAGGACACTCATTTGGGAAAGTGCTTCATGGTGCTTAATAAGCCGAATATGTCTGCCTGTGTTGTGGTTTAAGCCGGCAGGCAGCTAAGCACCACACAGCCATTCGCTCACTCTACCCCCACCCCGTAAACCAGTGGGATGGGGGAAAGAATCGTGAAAAAGAAAAAAAAAGCTCATGGGTTGAGATAAAGACAGTTTAATAGGACAGAAAAGAAAGGGAAAATAATGATTATAATAATAATAATAATGATAATAGTAAAAGTATATACAAGGCACGTGTACACAATGCAATGCACAATGCAGTTGCTCACCACCCGCTGACCGATGCCCAGCCTGTTCCTGAGCAGCGCCCCGCCCTTTGCCCCAGCCAGCCCTCCGTTTTATTGTTCAGCATGACGTCATATGGTATGGATTATCCCTTTGGTCAGCTTGGGTCAGCTGTCCTGGTCCTGTCCCCTCCCAGCTTCTTGTGCACCCCCAGCCTCCTCACTGGCAGGGCAGCACGAGGAGCTGGAAAGTCTTCGGCTCTGTGTGAACACTGCTCTGCAGCAACTGAAAACATCACCATTATCTTCATCAAAAATCCAAAACACAGCATTGTGTGAACTTCTACGAAGAGAATTTAATTCTATCCCAGCCAAAACCATGACAGCCTGCAAAAATAGAAGTTCTTCAACACCAACTATAGCTTCATGCCTGCTGTTGCCCATGTTAAAAGTCAAAATGTTGTTTTTCTTCTTCTTCTTTTTTTTCAAATAGAAAACAAAGATTCTCTATGTATATAGTCTAAGCTTCAGAAAATATCTTTCCTACATATTTTATCATAATTATTTCCCCATCTCCTCCAAATAGTATTTTGCCAATACACAATGTGGTTTGCAACACTGGCTTTTGGAGTCACTCTAAGATAATGTTTCCATAGTACATAATCCTTCATTTCTTCATGCCTGCTGTATTTCGTTGACATATTGTATAGAATTGAAAATATTTTTTGAGTAACTATAGCAGCCGGAGCAAAGCAGTGATTAGTTTCTCAGTCAGGTCCACAAACCTGGACAAAAGTCATATGTCAATTAGGTAAGCACATGAATTATGTTAGATTTTAGAAGTGCCCAGGCACCACTAATTGCATCTAGATATGGAGGTATTGAATTCCACTATGAAAAATACTAGCCAAATACGTGGTTTTATTTAAAATATGTAAAAGTGAACCTGTTTCATTCACATTCCAGTATTAGCAAGACTTTTGAGTGCTTCTTTTTTTACCTGCTGTTGCTGAAAGTGCAAAGGAAGATAAAGGTTACACTGGAAAATCTCCTTTGAAATAGAGGATATTTTATGGATTGAAACATCATAATGCTTGGAATGTTTTTCTAAGCTGCCCTTATTTAGCCAGGATCCAGCCAAAATGCCAGCTGTGCAAGCTTATTAACACATCCTTTCGTTTATGATGACTCATTACACAGGGGCAGCATATGAACAATTACCCCTGTTAAAGAAAGTGCCACTCTGTTCAGCTTAATTATGTGAGATTTGATGTAGACTGATTATTGTTGCAAATGAGGACACAGGGACAGTAGGAATCTAAAAGCATCAAAGAAATGCATGCAAATTCTTGTAACTTCTATAAATCACTTTGCTGAATAGTAAGAACATTTACACATCATTTTGCATATGTATTGCCTACTCTACCTAAATGACAATATAATTTCTGCTAGTGGTCTATTTGAACCATTGGATTCTAACATACAGCATGCACTTCTGCGGTAAACTTACATTAAAAAATAACTTTAATTGCGGATTGTTAAGGTAACCACATGAGATACAGCAATTTCTTTTTAAAAGATGACTAACAGGGTAGGCAAGCTATGCTTACAGTGTCAGTTAGCCTAATTACAAGAATTCACTGCAGGTTTTGCGATTCTAGAGTAGAACTACAAAGTCTCCCATCAAGCTTTTGGCACCAGATGAGGACTAATACTTCAGTTGGAGACAAAAATCCTGGATTCTACCTGACCAGTTTGACACCAGTATATAAACACCCTGACAGGAATGTCAGGAAGGCTTAGCCCTTCCTGGATGAAACTCAGCATGAACATGTACTTCTGAGTCTTTTTTTCAGCTGGGATTTTCACCAGATCATCCAAGTTCTTTGTCAAAAGGTTACCTATTGACCAGTTTACCTTCATCTCCTGCCTAGATAGGTAAGAATCCAATAGGCCCTTCTAACGGAATGTTAGACAGAAGGCTAGCAGGGATCAGGCTTGATTCCTTCCTGTCTAGCACTTTGTATAATCAATAACATCTGTGTAAAAGGTTTGATAGGCACTCGCCTCAAGACATCAGGGGTTTATCCACTCTTTTTACCTGTACTGTGTTACAATAAGTGTCAGTAGGATGATGAAGAGTGATCTTTGGTTCTAATATACGGGTTTGTTTAATGATAAGGAATAGATACTTACTCCAGAGAGTTTTTTATACATGAATGAGAGTTCAAATGAAACCTCTATCTGTTTGAAATAATAAGTTAAGAGAAGTGGAGTCGTATTTTTATGAGATTTTTCTGATTTTTAAAAAGTTGGGCATCAGAAAATTAAAGTTCATTACCACATTAATGCTAAGAATGAACAAAGTTATATAGGATATCTTCAGGTTTCCAACCATTCAAGGTTTCTTTTGAGTTGTTTTGACGAGTGTCTATTAGTAAGAGACAAGTGCATGAATGACTAACCAGACAGAACATTAGATAGAATTGATCTCTTCAGCAACTTTTCTTCCATACCACAAACTGAGTAGTAACAAGGGTAAAAGATCAAATACAGTATTTCAGCATGCGGAGATAAAACAAAACAAAACAAACAATCAAAAGAGCTAACCAATGCTTTGTAGTGAAAATCTTTATACATGTTCCACATCTCACCATTTCTTCTTCTCAGTGCATTCCTTTTCCTCTGTCATCCTATTGTTACACTTTGTAAAATCATGTTCTAAATTAGCCTTATATAAAGCTATATAAGCCCTTTATCCATACTATGTCAATGTGTTCCCTGAATTCTGTCTGATCCTATAGCACTATGTTTAAAGCAGAACTGTTGCATGTAGGAGAGTTCTGTCTTTGAGCTTAAGGAAATCTTTATATTAAACACTGTTATTTACTTCTATATGAACCTCACATCATTTTGGTGGGATAATCCTGCTTAAAGCCTTCAGTCTTTCTATCAGCAAAAGTATGAATACATTTTGGTTCAAAATTCAGGAAATAGTTACTCTGATACTTGAGGCAACCCATATAATAAGGCTAACATAAATCTAACAGCCTTCTAGGCATACAGGTTGTCCATCCCTTCATTTAGGGTCAAATAAATCCCATTAAATTGCTAATTAGGCAGTTTAAACAGCCGTGATAAATTCCCTATGCTGCTGCAAAATAAACTGTAGTCACAGAGCTATTTGAAACTATGCTAATATCAGTCAATGGGCAAGGTGGGTTTCACTGGAATAAAATGATGTGTGACAGCATGACATTAAACACAGCACCATAATGCACAGACAGAAAATTTCACAGGCAGTATAATTCTGACATTTTATAACTTCTGTGTGATTCTCTTAGAAATGAATCTCTAAGAAGTGTTCAGTTGTTTATTCCTCTAGACCTGCAAGCAGTGGTCCCCTTGGAATATCTGTTCCATATGCGGAGCAAAGACAACATGCAGGTACTTCATAAAGTGTACAAGGACTTGGCTGTATTATGTAGGAATAAAACAAACAAAAAAAATCAGCAGAGACAGTAGGGATCTATTAATTTTCATTTGAATGGATTTCAGTTATAAAACCGACTTAGAGTACCAAGTTCTTCTGTCAAGTAAGGAAAAGATTTGCAGTCGCCATTAAAGCAAGCATGGGAAAAACAGTTAGACAAACCAGAATTGCCTCCACAAGACATTGGAAGTGCCAACTACTAAGCTACTTAATATTATTTTCATAGAGTATCTGTGAGTACTTGTGCAAATTTCTCTCAGCTCAGATACAAATATGATGCTATACTTTTTCTCACATTTTTCTTCATTATTGTTATTTCAGATTTGTGCCCTGAATATATAAGAATGAAAACAAGAGGCATTCCCTGCCGCTGCAGGTACTTGTTTTTGTGTTTGGCTTAGAGACTTTACCTGTCTTTAAATTTTCTCTTTCTAGTTTCTTATGCCATATCCAACTTCCATGTTGCTTGAGTGGCACATGCTAAAGGAGATGGCTGTGGAAGTGTGATAACAACAGTGATAACTCTGTGAGCCATGGAACTGATGAAGCCTGGGTTCTTACAGATGGGCTTTTTGGCTGTTTATGAAGCTCGTAACTCCAGATCAAGTTTTTGTTGCTGCTGGAGCACTCATACTAGTTCTCTCTTATATGGCTCTTCAGTGCCTGTAATAAAATTCATACCACAATTTTTTCTCATCAGGTCACTAACAGGGTCGTTCATCCAGCCTATTTTCATGACACTTGTAGTTTGCTAATGCCTCTGAAGCCACTGTCCATCTGTCAAATTGGCTGAAATTTTTCAAAAGGTGTTAAATGGAAAATGTGGATAGACAGATGTATGTTTGTATATATATATATATGTAAAAAAAAAAACATTAAAAATGTGATTGCATGAACCTCATTCCTTTTGATAGCTGGACTAAAAATGCAATCTAGGTTAAGATACAGAGTACATTTTCCAAAGGAATCAGCTTTAAGAAAACATATAAAAAACACACCTTGCTGCCAGGAAGGGGTGGAGGTGGGGGGCAAGGGGAGTAGTGGTGAGTCTACTGCCTAAACATAAGAATCAGATGTTATTTTAGAGACACAAGCATATCCTACCTGGCATCCTGCTGCCTCTTCAGGAGTTTCTTATGAAGCTTCTGTTTGTAACTGTCCATGTAGCTGTCTTGGATAGCCAGATCATCTAAATAATAATAAATGCCTATATTTAGGCAGTTGAATCACTCCTTTAGAATTCTAGTTCTTCAGGACAATGACTATTTTCATAGAGATAACTGAAAGTGTCTGACTAACAGTTGCTATTATGGAAACGGCAGCAGCACTAGTCAACACAATTTTGCCTCCTATCATCCCAGCAGAGACATTGCACCTGAAGCTTCCGAAAATAAGGTTTTATAGATTTTATAAAATGCTTCTATGAACT
>VXAL01016791.1:73319-114058 GCA_013399475.1 Chauna torquata
CTGCAACTTTCTACTGTTCCCCCTCTCCCCCTGCCTCCCCCCCGACTCGGCCCTATATTTTAAAGGTCTGAATTTCTTTCTTTTCTGTGAAGGCTTTCTTCCAAAATTAAGAGAAAGTACAAGAAAAATTGTAAATCCTGTCCCAGGGCTGAAAGTATATCATTCCACTCATACAGAATAATAAAACAAAAAACAAGCTACCCTACCTGTTGAAATAATCCTTATTTGGGGAAAAAGATTGCTTAAGATCACTGAGTGAGAGAAAGGAATAATAAACAAATGAGTGACTTTCCAGGCTAATACAGTAGACTGAGTGCTAATTACTATAAATATGTGTAAGTAGAATGCTCTGGATAAAATTTGAAATTTGTAAAGTTGATAAAAGTTGTATTGGAATCCAGGACTTCTTCTCAGCCTCCCAGTGTGTCTTAGCACTGGTAACTTCACCCAACCAATTCTTGGTTTAGACTTGTGGATTCCGTAATAAGAAACAGGCAACTAAAATTACATGTTATTGTGCTTATATTTCTTTAGACACATGAACCTATCCACTGTCTGAGAGCTAAATCTTCTTTAAAATATTCTCACTAACAATACAGTCTCACAAAATCATGACTGGGGAGCAACAATCTTCAGACAGTGATAGATGGTCCACATTCATAATATTTATTTTTGAGAAAATACAGTCTATGTCTATAAACCCTGCTGACTACGTAAAACCTGCAGCCTGCTCTCCTTTTATTTATGGAATAAAGATATTTTAATAAATCAGCTCTACAGATGCAAGAACATACTAATATACTCAATAATAAAACGCTAAAATGAGAGCAGTGCAAAGTTAATTCTTTGCTTTTAAGTCAGTCAGAAGATGTATTGGAATTAAAAATGTATCATGCCTGTAGGTCACTGATGAGTGCTGCAACCTTCTCCCCTTTCTCATTCAGAGAGTATATATACCTGTATTCTCTAGCTTGAAAGTTTCTCTGCCAATTTATGCATTCAGCTGTGGAGGGCTACAGTGGGTCAGTGAAGAGGTAGTTATTGCACAGACTTTTGTGAAGCAAACTCAGACTTAGCACCTCCAACTGCTTTTGAATTTTTTTTTTTTGAATTTTTATTTATCTATTTATTTTTAGTGGAAGTGATAGCTAGTGGTGCTCTTTGGTGCTCCTGTCTCCATTTATATTTAACCTATATTTAACACAGCTTTTTTCTTCATGAAAAGCACTCCAATTATATATATACAAGCTGTAATCCTCACATCATTTTATCATATTCAGGTGTTTTCATACAGTCTTTGAGTTTTTTTCATTAGTTCGTAATGAGGTCATATACTTTCCTTTCTCCTTTAAAAATCTCATTATCTTTTTCAGACTCATCCTATCTCAGATACTTTGAAAGGTTTTCATTTTTTGTAGCACTATGGTCTTCTCTAAGACTCATCCTCTTGCTTTAAAATTTGATCTGCTGATATTTGACCACATAACACTGTTATAAATTGCTGATTCTTAAAGCACAGCCTACTTCTTCAGTTGCTCACATATCCATCCTTAAAAAATGAGACCCTAAATGCTTTATTGTAGGGTCTTAGAAGAGGCTGAAAGTTTTTGATTTTTTTGCTTATTTGTAAAGATCACTTGAACTTAAAACTATGTCCAGACACTTAATATCATCTTGAACTTACCTTTCTTGAATAATTCAATATTTTGGCCAAAAGCCTACCTTTCTAAACAAAATATTTATTGCTCAACTGAAGTGCAAGAAAAATTAGAAAGGTGGTTTGACATGCTGAACACCAGAGTTTCAATCCAGAAAGATCTCAACTACTGGACAACTTGGCCAGAAGAAATCACATTAAATTCAAGAAACAAAAAGTTCTGCACTTGGAATGGAGTAACCCCATGTGTCAGTGAAGGCTTGGAAGGGAATGGATGGGTAGCAGCCTTGCTAAAAAGTGCCTGATGTTTTCTGTGGACACCAAGATGAAAACAACCCAACAATGAGCTCTCATTGTGAAAAAAAGCAAATTGCATACTGGCGTACAATAGGAGGTGTATGGCTAGCAGACTGAGGGGAGCTATTATTTCCCTCTATTCAGTGCTGGAGAGGCCACATCTGGATCCTGGGTCCTGTTATGGGCTCTCCAATTTTAGAAGGATACTGAGAAATTAAAGAAGGTTCTGTGGAGGGCTAGAAAGTTGTCAGATATGACTTTCTGAGAAGGACATGAGGGGGCAGACTTGTTTATTCCTGCAGAGAGGAGGTTAAGGGGTGGGAGACCTAATAGCCTACACCTACTAGATTACATTAGGTTACAACGAAAGGCTCTTCTGAATGGTGCAAAACGAAGTAACAAGGGACATGGGCCACAAATTGCAGGTTTAGAAGTTGTATATCCTCTGTACTTAGAAGATTTCAAGATTTGTCTAGACAAAGCCTGGGCTGAGCAGGATTGGAAATACTTCTGCTTTGAGTTGGAGACTGGCCTAGATGACCTTCAGCATTCCCTTCCAGCCAGCATTTTCATGTACTCTATTGCTATAAATTGTTTTCCTCCATGAACAGCTGAACCAAGGTTATAGATTTTCATATATTTTATCCTGACTCTGTTTTTATTGAATTACCCTTTTCATTGCCTGACAAAATGCTATTTAATGAGAGAAATGCACTACTCTGCACAATTCAAGAATTCCCTTTTTTTTTTTTTTTGGCTAATTACGTACATAACAAAGCCAGTGCAATGAGGTTACATATTCTTGTCAATCATGTCCACTATTTAACACGTGATACTGAATCGATTCTGTCACCTTAAGTGTAGTTACCTAATGTGATTTTCAGGAAGACATATCAAGTCATTTCTCAGTAGTGGAAATATAATTGCTAGTGTTCTCTTCTCTAGCTGAGACAAAAGAGATGTTTGCATATTATTACTTTCTGGGAAATCAGCACAACTGGGTGCCTCTCTGAAGTGTCTGTCCAGTAATGCACACAGTATAGGGAGCAAACATGAGGAAACAGAGATCTCTGTGGAGTTACAGGGCTACAATCTCACTTATAGGCATGATGGGATGCAATGGTTGGATATTGACTCTTTAGGAAGGACCATCCGGAATGTCAACGAAAAGAGTTACTCTCACAAACAGTGAGAGAGCAGTGGGAATGCATGGAACTGTGCCTTGGGACAGATTATGAGGAAGCTGAGAACTTATGGGTCAGGATTAGTGGGAACATCAATATGAGTGATGTTGTGGTGTGGGTCTGCTACAAACTGCATGATGAGGAAGAAGAAGCAAATGACTGGCCGGAAAGCAGCTTGGCAGGGAAGGCCCTGGGGACCCTGGCAAACATCAAGCTGACCATGAGCCAGCAATGAATGTGTCCTTGCAGCAAAAAAGGCCAACAGCACCTGGGCTGTGTTAGGAAAGATGTTGTCAGCAGGTGAAGGGAGGTGATCCTTCCCCTCTGCTCTGGAGAGACACACCTGGTGTGCTGTTCCAGTTTTTAGCTCCATAGTATGAGGGAGATTTGGGCATGCTGAAGTGAGTCCAACAAAGGGCCACACAGATGGTTAAGGGACTGCATGTGAGGAGATGTTGAGAGAGCTGGGACTGTTCAGCCTGGAGCGGAGAAGAACAGGCTCAAGGGGATCTTATGAAAACTTGAAGGGGGTGGGGTGGGGAATGTAATTAAGATGGAGTCAGACTTTTATTAGTGTTGCTTAGTGACAGGTCATAAGGCAACAGGCACAAGTTGAAACACAGGCAGTTGTGTTTAAACATAAAGAAAAATGTATTTACTCGAGGGTAGTTGAAAAGTGGAACACGTTACCCAGACAGGGTGCAGAGTCTCCATCCTTGGAGACATTCAAAGTTGTATTGGGCACATCCATGAGTAACTTGCTGTAGGTGACTGTGGTTTGTGCAGGGTGGGTGGACTGAGGAATCTTCAGGGGTCCTGCCCATCTCAGCAATTCTATGATATCTCTGATTACAGGAAGTGAGAATCTCTCAGGGAAAACAAAAAAAATTACTAGCAAGTTTACATCGATTCAAACCCAGTACTGACCGCTGCTGCACAGTCTCAGTTTGGACAGACACAGGACTGCCATATGTTAGTGCCATTTTCATTAGAAAGAGGTGAAAAGGAGAAAATTAAGCCATTGGCTTTTGAAGTATTGATTGATGAATAACTCACTTATATACAAGTTAGTGTCTGAATTATCTCAAGCACAAATACAGACTGGGCAGAGAATGGATTGAGACCAGCCCTGAGGAGAAGGACTTGAGGATATTTGTTGATGAGAAACTCAACATGAGCCAGCAATGTACCCTTGCAGCCCAGAAAGCCAGCCACATCCTGGGCTGGATCAAAAGAAACGTGATCAGCAGGTCAAGGGAGGTGATTCTCCCCCTCTACTCTGCTCTTGTGAGAACCCATCTGGAGTACTGTGTTCAGCTCTGGGGAACCCAAGAGGACACAGACATGTTGGAGAGAGCCTAGAGGAGGGCCACGAGGACGATCAGAGGGCTGGAGCACCTCTCCAATGAAGAAAGACTGAGAAAGTTGGGGTTGTTCAGCCTGGAGAAGAGAAGGCTCCCAGGAAACCTGATAGCAGCCTTCCAGTACCTAAAGGAGGCCTACAGAAAAGCTGGGGAGGGACACTTTATCAGGGATTAAAGTGATAGGACAAGGTGGAATGGTTTTAAACTGAAGGAGGGTAGATTTAGATTAGATATGAGGAAGTAATTCTTCACTATGAGAGTGGTGAGGCACTGGATCAGGTTGCCCTGAGAAGTTGTGGATGCCCCATCCCTGGAAGCGTTCGAGGCCAGGTTGGATGGGGCTTAGATTTATTGGAAGGCATCCCTGCCCTTGGCTGGGGGGTTGGAACTAGATGATCTCTAAGGTCCCTTCCAACTCAAACCATTCTGTGATTCTATGATTCCATGAACTAGCAGCATATTACAGACTCTGGAGTAACAAATGAGGTGTATTTTCTCTGTAGCAAACATGTGATTGATTGCACATTTATAAAAATGGTTATGCATATAGGCAACTGCCAAAGAGAAGCCAATACAAGTCCAAGCCTTAGCTTGCCTTATGGTCACTTAATCAAGTAGTTGGAGAATCATTTCGATTTTACATCAGGATTGTCAATTTGAGCTTTAGGACTAGCACCGAGAGGCGATAAGGACAGAATTATATCCCGTAATAGCTACATGTAATTGCTACAGAGGCGGTTTGCACTAAATGTCTGGCATATTTAAGATTCAAGAAGAATATTTTTGTAAGTCATTTGCATGTATTTGACTACATCAAAAATGGTTCTCAAAACTGGAGTGAGCAGGTTGTCTAAGCCAATTTTCTCAATGCCTCTTGAAAGTGCTCCTGGGGAGAGGACAGGGAAAATACATTTCAGAGCCAATCAGAAGTTCGGCAATAGCTGCACACATGCTGGGCATCAACCCTTTATTCAAATAGTGTTTCTTGCAATTTCAGTAAACACGGAAGAGGAAAATAGAAATTAGGCTGTTATGAGAAAAACCGATTTCCATTTGCAGTCTAGATAGTCCTGCTGTTTTCAAATAATAATTTTAACTAAGCAGTTGTTTTGCACTAAGAGATGTTGGTCCGTTATGATCCCAGTAAGAATGGCACTCAGGCTCTGCGAAGTATCCTTTAAAATGTTATTTATTAGAGATAATACTGTAAAGAAAGAAAGAAAGATAGAATAGTAAAGATAATCTTACTTCCCTTAGGTGCTGGGAACCCATCTTCTGTAGGATTTTCTTACAAGAAAAAAACTCTGTTCATCATTTCTACTGTCACACAGAAAGGATGTTCCCATGAGAACTTCTTGTTGCACTTTTAGTTGAAGGCACGGACAGGCAGGTGGCCCAATCCTGTGGCCAAGGGATGGGTGCAGCACAACATAGGTGTGAAGGCCATGCTGGATGTGCAGCACAGCTCTGGGTGTACTCATTAACTGCTGTGTGGATCACTAACTCCTCCATGTATAGTGGTCTCCCAGGCAGGATCATCACAGTAGTAGCTTTTAAATATTCACCATAACTTATTTAGAAAACATTTAAAAATACCATCGTATCTTGAGTTCATTCAGATGTCTACTTCCTTTTCTGGCACTGTGTGATATGGCTGTATTGTATGTTTTATAAATTTCCTGGGTAACTCCTTTTTATTCCAAAAGGAATAGCTATTCTTTCCTAATAAAACGTATTTTTGAACACAGATTTGCAATCAATACTTTTAAATTGAATTTTGAAAATGTGTACTTCTCTAAAGAAGTAGAAATAGTAAAACATCAAATACACAAAAACTGACTTGATTTCAGGATTTGATTGTAAAGCATGGAAAGTTATGTTAAATGTAGGCCACTTCAAACATTTATTTTTCAAATTATGTCATTCATTCAATTTTAGCTGTTCTAAAGTAAGATGTTATTCTAATATTATAAATAGGTGAAATCTCATCCTAAGTTATTGACTAATTATTGAAAAACAAAGAAACAAAAATTTCTGATAGGAAAATATATCATGCATTCTGTGAAGCATTAGAGCTTCTCAGTGATTTTGAGATCCTGGCAACAAGGCACTTCTGAGGTAATCTTTCATAGTGGTTTTGTACTCCCTATATACAGAATCGTTCTTTGATGGAATAAGAAAATCACTCCAGAGTAGGAACAAATGCTTGCAATGGAAGTCAGTTCAGGTAACTTCATTTTAGCCTTTCTTAAAGCTTTTTTCTTAAAAGCTGAGAAGAATAACAAACCAAAAAAAAAAAAAAAAAAAAAAAAAAAAAATTAAAAAAGCGAAAANAGGCAAACAGAAAGACCAGAGGGAGAAGTGAAAGAAATATGATATTCTCCATGTAAGGAAAGGACTCAGGACAATAAGTGAAGATAACTTTTATCAAACTTCTTTTTTCCAAATACACATCAAAGCAAGGAAAGCCTGTGCAAGGCAACAGCCAAACTAGAGACACCAAAAGAGAGGCAAATCAGTATGTCGATTGTCACAGCTGGACTTTTTGCCTCTGTGAAAGGATGCTACAAAACCTGAGCTGTGTTTATGCCTGGTTTAAAAATAGGGACCTTTCAAAGGTAAGGTGAACATGCCAGTTGCTAGAGAAATGAAAGTGTTCAAGCTGTGTTAAGAAGGATGAAAGAACAGGATTTTATTTGCTATGAAGGTGATTGCAGAAGTGGTGAAAACAGATGAAAGGTAAAAGTTCTAAGGGTTTAAGTTGTTGGTATGTATTAAGCAGAAATGGGTACTGCTGGTTTATAGACAGAAGTCACTAGGAAGAGTTGAGAGTTGATTTAAGGCCAGCTTATAGATTTGTGAAGGGCTTGTCACAAGCATTAAAGCAGTAGCTGCAACTGGCTGCAGTCCATGGCCAGACTGGACTGTTTATGCTTCAGTATACACATGAACAAACTCCTTGAGTGAATGACCTTACCCATCTTTTGACAGTTCCTTTACTGGCAAGCAGATAATTATACATTTTCCACATATGCGCCATATTCCAGATATGCTCTTTCCGTAACACAGCAAAAGAAAGAGCATCATGCAAGTGCATGAGTTATGCATCTGACTTCTGTTAAGAAAACTTAGTGTCCACTCCCACTGGGATTATGTGCTGTTTCTTCTTAATCCAGGGATCACATCTTCAGAAAGCTAGAGACCATGAAATAATATTATTTATGTAGCCATAGTCAAAGCTCATGGTTTACAAAATTGTTCAATGAACTCAAAACTTCCACAGGAAGGTGCCTCAAAGAAGAAACAATCCTAAAACTACACTTTTTTTTTTTTTTTTNTCCTCTTTTTTTTTTTTTTTTTTCAGGCTTCTGTGTTTTTTATGCTTTAAACTCAGGATGGATATTAGGAAAAGGTTCTTCGCTGAGAGTGAGGTAGTGAGGTCGGGCACTGGAACAGGCTCCCCAGGGAAGTGGTCACAGCACCAAGTCTGCTTGAGTTCAAGAAGCACTTGGAGAATGCTCTCAGACATAGGGTCTGATTTTTGTGTGGTCCTGTGCGGAGCCAGGAGCTGGACTCGATGATCCTTGTGGGTCCTTTCCATCTTGGGATATTCAATGATTCTATGAAAAAAGCCTTTTCTTATGCCTCCAGGGTGCCTGAAGGTGTGCAGCATATCTACATGAAATTAAACCTCTCTTGTCAGTTGAAACATATTATTTCATTGACTAATCACAAGAATAAGAACAAGAGAAAGTACTATGGTTAGGAGATCACATCTTTGAATCATTATATCTAACCAAGGGCCGAAAGCAATATTATTTGTCTTTCACCCAATATTCAGGAGGAATGCAGAAAAAAAGGTGTTTCTTTCAGGTTTCAAAATAGAGGCCTTTGGTATATGTATCAGTTAAATAACCACTGCCTTCCACATTTCTACTAGCAGACTAATGACTGTGAGGAGAAAGCTCATTAGTAATGACCACAAAGAATACCTAGTGGGGAAACTGAACTGCAACTTCACAGACCTGAGGCAACTTCCAGTCTGACATTTTTCAGTTTATGGATAACCTGCATTGGCAAGTATTGTAGTGCAAGAGAAGATCTGTATAGCAAAATAGTTGATGCTGAGGACTCAGTGACCACACTATATTTATAGTTTATTTTTGGTCTATGTTTGGATTTCCATCCTATGTTTGGATTCAGGTCCCATGGACAAACTCGTTAGGGGTTAGAGAGTGCTATTTGCTTTTTGTAACATATCTTACCATTTAGCCCCACCCAAAAGAAATGCAGTTCTTGCACTCCAAAATCACTTCATGAAGTGAGTCATGGAATGTAAGTGGGGACAATACAGAGATACAATTCAGAAATGCTAATTACTTCTAAAATGATAATGCAAGTGGATAGACTGACTTTGTTTTGAAATTAATGACGTCTATCCCATTCATAAAATATCTCACAAAAGTCTTGCTTGTATTGATAGTGCATTGATCGGATTTTTTATTGCATAGGTGTTTTGTTACAGTGGAATTGAAGAGTGAAATTAATTATAATGGAATGTCATTTTGACTGTGATGATAGCTTCTTTGATGGGGCTTAATGGGAGAAATAAACTTTCAGTTTTTGGTAAAAGTGAAAACACACCTGTAGGGGAAAAACACTATTTTTCATTATTCTATTTTATACTATCTTTTTTTTCTTTCTGCAACTTTCCTTTAATGAAGAAGAAATCTTAACAACCAAGAAAACTAATTTTTTTAAGTTTATCCATTATATTACCTGAAATATTGATGTTCTTAACAGTTTTAATGAGTGAATATCAATGCAGTCTATTGGGATCCTTTCACAAGATTCCATGAGAACTTTGGCTCAGATCCTAAGTTTCTTTCTTTTATAGTGTTCATTTTTTTTCACAGATAGTTGGGGTTGTTGACAAGTGACTCTACAATGATAAGTCACAATAAGAAAAACCATAGGCCAGTACAGACCTGTGACTGTTAACATAGAAAATGCCAAACAAAAACACCACTCGAGTTTCTCTGATGCTGATCTCACTATTTCTTGGGCTCTTAATACATGTTAAAAGTTTACATTAATAAGTACTGACATTAATAGATTATTTTCAAGCAGATAGATAATTTATAGCTCAGGATGCTTCTATGTGTAAACAGGGGACTCTTTAAAAACTCTTTGCATCCCATGCATTTTGCATAATAGTTGATTTTTTTTCTTTTTTTTTCTTTTTAATTTACAAATATCTGGGAGAAAAAAATGGCACAATGGAGACTCTTCCTTTATAATTGCTCTATAATTCAACAGAGCAATAAAAAGTTTATTTAAACAAGCAAAAAAAAATTCAATTATAGTTTTTCTCCCAGGCTAAAAGTTCTGGTTTAAAAGAAGGCAAAATACTAGTGATGTTGAAAGAAAGAAAGGAAAGAAAGAAAGAAAGAAAGAAAGAAAGAAAGAAAGAAAGAAAGAAAGAAAGAAAGAAAGAAAGAAAGAAAGAAAGAAAGAAAGAAAGAAAGAAAGAAAGAAAGAAAGAAAGAAAGAAAGAAAGAAAGAAGAAAGAAAGAAAGAAAGAAAGAAAGAAAGAAAGAAAGAAAGAAAGAAAGAAAGAAAGAAAGAAAGAAAGAAAGAAAGAAAGAAAGAAAGAAAGAAAGAAAGAAAGAAAGAAAGAAAGAAAGAAAGAAAGAAAGAAAGAAAGAAAGCAATACAGATGAGAAGTAAATAAAAGATTAGTGAAGGCAGAAAAAATGGTGCAGAAGAAAGAGAAAATGAGATAGTAAGAGATAGTAAAAAATCCCTTCAATCAGCTTAAATTTTCTTTAGCTTGAGTTCTCAGAAGCCTGCCAGGGGCACCATTGCTGCTGAATCTTGGAAAGTTGAAAGATGGGTGGGAAAAGAATTGTTACAGTGGTGTAGCCCTGTGCTTGGAAAGGATGTGCATTAAGGAAAAAGCAAGAAAGAGGTGACACTAATCCTGACCATAAGTGAGGAATGGAAGCCCTGGGAAAAGTAAGAAAGGTGTGTGTAATGGAGAAAATGAGCTGGCAGGTGAAGACTACAGGAATTGGCAGGGGAATAGGAAGATTTCTGGGGCTTAGAAAATGGTGATGTTGGGAATGATAACAGCAGTAGGCATAGGGGATTTGTTCAAGGACCCAGGAGAACATGAAAAATAAATCAGGCAAAAGGATACAAAGGCCTTGGAACACATCGCAGCAGAACGCTACAAATGGTGGACTTAGCACTGCAAATGAAAGATTATTCGTCTCCTCCAAGGATTTAAACAGTCTGCAATTGATTCTGTTTCAGTTCAGAGTAAAACATAAGTATTTTGAAACTGTAACTTCAGGACAATCTGGGAGGTATTTCTCTGACTGGAAGTCCTGGGAAAAAATAATGCCAAGGTAGTGAGGATGGGTGACCTTGGCAGCCCAAGCCACCTGGCTGGCAGATTGCCACAGGGCTCTATCAGGGAGCTCACAGGAAATAGAATGGGTTGTAAACCTCTCTGGGACTATTAGATTCATTGCCCTGTCAGTTTTCCATGAAATAACCTTTCTTTGAGACTAATTTGCCATCCCATGGCCTCCTGTTGAGGAAGAAAGAGGAAAAAGGTTCATCAACTTTTCCTGCCCTTCTAAGGGGAGGGAGAGGGGGGAATGGATGGAGGACAATGGAGAAATAGAGGAAAGTGGGCAGCTCTCCCTTTTTCTGCTGCTGGGAGTAGGAATGAAGACAGTGTTAGCTGACACTTCTGCAGAGAGGAGCCACTTCTTTCCTTTTCATACAGTAGATCTTACTCAGTTCAATGCTTTGCTCAGCTGCAACAACCACAGCAATGAGCAATGATGATAGGAACTGGGCGTGATACTTCAGTCTGTAAGAGTTCATGTCATCTCTTCAAGCATTGGCAGGTGTGCAGGTTGTTGTTCCCAGCCTGCTGCCTTAGGCAATTGCCTTCTTATCCTATTCTTCAAGCCAGGACTGCCTATAAAATTTACTTTTTTACAACTTCGAGTAAATAATTGCCATTCTTAAGTAAGTACAGCTGTGGCTGAACTGATAGGAAATGTAATAATCTAGATCATTTATAGCATTCTCTATCATCCTATGTGAGTTTTCCTGTTTTCCTTGCAATTATAAAATCAACAGTCTTGCAGTGATCTTTTTGTCAGGACCGAAGGACAAAAACATCCTTTTGTAGTTGAGCCAATTTTCTTTCATCTGTTTTATTATAGGCTCCTGTCATTCTCACCTTTAAGCAGTCTCTTACATTTTTAAATATTTAAATATAGTAGCATTGATTCCCCAAACTCTACAATTTCTAAACTCTCACAGGTCATATATTAGGTAGCTGGGTTTTGTTTAACATTCATTCAAATCAAAACCTTCACTAGAACATTTGGTCAACTTTCCAGTTACATTTTAAACTTAAACTTCTGTGCACCTCCAAGCACTTACTTCTCTGTGCACATACAATTATCACAATGAAAGCCTGATGACAATATTTTTCATTGTGACTAAAACATGAATTGGTACACTAGAAAGTGCACACTTGCAATTGGATTCGAAGAAGAATTTATAACCAAGCAGAATTTGGAGAAGTTACCATAAGTATCCATCTATCTTTAGTTATCTAAAGAATTTGTTTGGGGATGGGTCTGTATTTTGCAGTACAAAAGCAGAGTGAGGTATATATTGTGTTATAGGCCTATGGGCCTAATGTGCCTTCACTGACTCAATGTGAAAAGAATTATTTTTCCCAAAGATATGTAATTTGGCCTGATGTGCTTTTATTTTTTTTTTTTTTTTTAAAAAGTAGAACGGCAAGAGACCTATTCCTGGTACCAAGGACACATATGACAAGTCCTGGAGCACAACTCCAGTGCCAAAGGACTTCTAGAGTTTATTTGATTTTTTTAATGTAGGAAAACAAAACAAAACAAAACTATCTTTATTTCTCTAATTGAGGTCTTGAAAATGGCTGGAAATGGAAAAAGTAACAGACTGGAAGACAGCAAATGAAAAAGCTCAGATCATAAAAATACCAAAATCATAAGGAGATTGAGAATTGCATATCAAAAATGGAACATAATAGCCATAGCTATAAACAAGGCTAACAGCCTTGCCTCTCTTCACTTGGTTTTATTTGCTTAAAAAAGAAGAAGACTGAAACAGCAAAATGACTGTAGGAAATCATTCTTCTTGTATTTGCCAGGCCTGTTCCTCATGATTAATTGGTCCAAAACACTTATTAGCTGTGTTGTTTAAAATGAGTTACTACATCATTCTCCTGCCCGGTACAGAATGATTAAAGGGTGATGATCAGGATTAAAGTATTTCATGAAGTCACTGATAAAGTGAATTCTTACCTTTAACTATTCTCAGCTCCTGTTGAGTGTGCTATGGTTCATCCTGAGCTATTTAAAATCTCTTTTTGGGTGGGAACATGATTTTTTTCTGTGAGGGACTGTGATGGAACGTAAGCAGCTAAATGTAAAAGTATAGAGTCTGGATGAAAAGCCCCTTTTCTGTGTCCCAGCAAAGGCTGTGGCTGTGTGGATGACTGAGCTCATGGCTCTGATATGCAGAAATGCCATCCGCTTTGCTATGCAAGCAGTGTATCATTTGTGAATGGAAGCTAGGAGTGGTGTGTCCTGGTCCCTGTGCCCTGGAAAATGAGAATCTTGTACAGAGAAAAGGATGTCTCCTGGGCTGTCTCCGCAGAGACAAAGAAATAAATGTCTGATCTTTATACTGCATCTAAATTTTAGAAATCAATAGCAGTAGAGAATGATGTTTCTTATATCTACCTGTCCATAATGATCCTCACAATAGTCCAACCGTTTTCTTTATTAATGAAGTAGTTTGAGTTTTGTGCTAGCTAATAAAAAGTATGAAGGACTAGAAATAAAGAAGACAAAGAAGAAGAAAGCATTGGTGGAGGTAAAACAGAGATAAAAAGTGACACTATAAAGGGAGAAAAAGAGGAATGATGGAAAGGCAGGGAAAAAGAGACAAGGAATATAATGAAATATATTTTCATGAATATATATTTTGTATAAATGATTCTAAATGTCAAAATTTTTTTTCTCTCCAGAAAAACACACTATTAACTAAAAAATGAAAGAAATAAGTGACAAGATCCAATATACAGGAAGATAACATTGGGAAGAAAAGAAATTGAAATAATTTATAAACAATGTTAGAAAAAATATTGAAGTTGAATGTGTAGTGTAACATTTAATTAAGGAACCTAAACCAGAGCTGTTGTGTTCTGGTGCCTTTCAGAGACCTCAAAACTGTTGTGCATTTTGTGAGGCAAGATCTGTGGGAGTGGAAACCTCTTGGAAAATCTTCTTGGATGTATAAAACAGTCAAATAAAACCTGAGGGAAACAATTATTATTATTATTATTTTTAAATTTCTACTTGAATTGATATGATGGGCAACACTGAAGGGCTCACACACAGAACCAGAAAAGCCACGAAAATTCTGGTGCTGCCTAATCCATGCCAGAGCATACAAATTGCTTGCCCTCAGCCAGCTTTGGTAAGGGCATCTGTAGTCTCAGCCTCCCCCCAGGGTAGCTTTGCAGGCATCACCACAGAGGCTGACAGTGAGGAACATGATGGAGATGAGTGTTTGTGCAAGTCACAATAGCACCAGAGAGCCTGAAATCCAGGGCATGGCAGGTTGTGCCAAGTGTGGATGTGCCCATGGAAGCTTTGAGGCACCTACCAAAGAAAGGATCTGATTTTTGCTCCAATGAGCGTTTGAACAGCAGCACCAACAGTGAAATCAGTCTGGGCAGATTTCCTCTGCTGTTCCTGGCATTTTCAATACAGGTCCAGTCTTTCCAGGCTGAATTCTTTACTTCTGTTTTTGTCATGTGGTGCTTGTAACATATGCGTCAAATGTGAAAGTTCTCTAGTTCATACTTGGGATAAATTTGACATGTGTTTGTTCAGTTACTTCCTCTTCAAAAGCATCTGGGTGTGTGAAGCCTGTGTTTTTCTCGACTTCTCCTTCAGTTTGTGGACTCAGCCAGCTAAAACAATAAGATTTAATTCTCTTTTTCTTGTTACAGTGGCAGAAGATAGCATTACCCAAAGGATACCTCTGTCCTGACATTTTTGCCTACCTTTGCTTTTGCCCCAAATACACTGCAACTTAATCTCCAAGCTTGTTGCAGGTGCTCCAAGGTGGTCTAAGTACAGCTCTTCTGTATGTGAATTGATCCACTCCATGAAAAATGTATCAGCTTCATTTGAGTCCACTTTAAATACTGATACCAGCTTTGGCTGAAAACAGCAGGTTTTATGTCAGCAGAGCAGAAGCCGAGCATTCAATTACAAAAGCAAAAACATTATTTCGAAACAAATCCCTTGAAGTCAGACAGACAACATGGGTTGAAACTGATCTCTTTTCCAGACTCTCTTTTAGGTCTGTTCTCTACTGCATTAGCAGGAGGACAGCTCAGCAGCACCATGACTCCTGCCTGGAGCTGGCCTGGGAAGCTGCTCCTCCAACACACAGGGCTCTCACCTTTGCTAATGCTTCCAGGCCACCTCTTCTCCGTGCTGTGATCTCCTTCTTCTTCCTGCCTTGTGATGCACCTCACTACTTTGTCAGTCGTTCCCACATCCCCCTCAGTTCATTTGTGCAAGATGTTCTGCTTTACATCTAATGTCTGAGGACTCTGTTTTTAACCCTGCTCCCTTTTTTTGTGGTTGGATTCTTAGAAATGTAGTGCAGAAGAACTAGTACAACACCCCCTTTGGAGATCTCTAAATCACCACTTTTATTTTACTCCTTAATTTGTCCTTCCTGTGCAGCTTGAGCAGAAAGCCTGTTCATCTCTTTGACTTCTAAGACTGCCAGTGTGTTTTATAAATCATGCATCCTGAGTAGGATACATTGTACATGCACCATACCAACCCACACCCTTTGGGTCACTGTCGGGTCTTCAGGGAGACTTATGCATTGTGTGATAATATTGTAAATGATAGCCTTCTGGTGTAAAGTACTTTTTCTAAATTATCTCTCCTCTCCTCCGCACTCCTCTGCATTTTCCATCAGTTTGATGGCTGTTACAGCGACCAAAAATGAAAGAATCTTTTGTCTACCATATCTAAGTCTTACATTCATGTACAGGATTATTGTTTTTAATGAGTTTAAAGCAGCAGCTTTTATTGATGAAACATATGCAATTCTTCACGAAGAAATTTCCACAGTGATGTTTTCCAGAAGCTGGAGGGCACACTGTGTAAAGGGCCATTTAATATGCGCAACAGTTTCTGTGCATTTCCCAGGGGCATTGACAACAAGCATCTGCTACAGATACGACACTCTTAAAGGTGGCCTGAAACTGATGATTAGCAATGTTCCCCCCCCTCCAATAATATTTAAGGTGTTTTGTTTGTTTGTTTGTTTGTTTTAATGAACTGTCATGTTCATTGGCTGAACTTTCAGCTGGAACAGCATTTGTGTAATACACCATTAATTTATATCTATTGAAAAGTTAGATTTTTAGCTCCATGACCTTTCATCATCAAATTCAAAATTTCCCTGAGCCAGCATTTATGATACTTCATTTGATTCCCATGGTAAACAAGCTGCTTGCTGCAGTGACTGTGAGCAGAAATAACTAGAGCATTGTGCTTCTCACCAGGGCTCATGTTATCCTGGATGTTTGTCTTGGTCGCTCCATGTCTAATGTTGATGTGGCTTTGATATTAATGATTCCTCATTAGCTCCATTTGACTGCTTGGTTACTTAGCTTCTGCGACAGAAATTAAGAGGCTGGTCAGCTTCCAGATGGTATGAACCACCCATTCCTGGACTTCTATGGATTCTATTTCTGAATCTTGGAATGTTTGTGTTAGATGGATGAATCATAAATTTCCCCAGGGAATCTCTCTAAAAGCAATAACTGATGATGAAGAAGGCCTTAGAATCACAATAAACATACAAATTTGTTGTGGAAATCCCCAGTGAAGTTCCCATGAGTACCAGTTTAATACCTCAATACTTCAGTTTCCACAAATGCCTGCCAAACCTTCCTAGTGAAGTCGTATGAATTTTGAGGTCCAGGATGGTTTCCAAAATTTTACTATTTCTGTGTTGGGATGGCACCCAGGTATGTATTATCCCATTCTGTCTTCCTAAGTCATTCTTTCTATGAGAGGAAAACATGGGGAAACGAACAATAAGAGTCATTCAATGATCAGGACAGGTAACTGAGGTAGATTTGCTTGGTGCCAGCAGTCCAGTGCTTGTGATGCTTTATAGCTCCCTCCAGTTTAGACATTACGATTTTGAGCAAGAAAGAAAATGATACTTATTGGTATATATGCCTGCTTTCTCTCTGGTCACTTGCAGCCCAACACTGTTTGAGAGACTTTTCTTCTTATATTGGAAGTATAATTTCAAAAGAAAACTCAAATTTTCTGCAAAGAATTTTCTTTTTTTTTTTTCAACCATCATGGAAGACAGTAACAGCTTTCTTTTTCTTTAACTTTCTTTTTCTTTCTTTCTTTCTCTCTCTTTCTTTCTTTCTTTCGTTCTTTCTTTCTTTCTTGATTTCTTTATTTCTTTCTTTGTTTCTTTCTTTCTTTCTCTCTCTTTCTTTCTTTCTTTCGTTCTTTCTTTCTTTCTTGATTTCTTTATTTCTTTCTTTGTTTCTTTCTTTCTTTCTCTCTCTTTCTTTCTTTCTTTCGTTCTTTCTTTCTTTCTTCCTTTCTTCCTTTCTTATTTAATTATTTTTTAAATCCCTCTGGCAAACTTCTGAGGAGAAAACCGTGCTGAATAAATGCAATACACTCAGAAGGAATAGATTTTATATGCTACTTCTGTAACACTGCTTGTTACCTGTCTGATGACTCATTTTCCATCATTTTAAAAATTGGTTTGACTAATAAAGAGGGGTAAATTTTTATAACTAACTTCTAAACCATGCTGTCCTTTCTAGACATCAAACTTATTTTTTTCTTCTCAAAAACTGGAATTCCTTATTTCTTCAGGATAAATGCTGCAGGGGAGTCTTAACCACAAAAAATAGCACTGGGTTAGTCTGGAACAATGAGACCTTTGCTGCAGCCTGAAAAGAAGTGAGTCATATTTGCCTTTTCACATTCACAGTCCAATGGGGTGTTTGGAGAGGAAAACTCTCTCAATATGGTACAATTCCATGTTTGTAGTACTGCTCTTTACCTCTTATAATCACAGCTGAACCAAAAAATTCATGTGGTTTCCTATAAATTTATTCTTCGTTGAACAGAATCTGTGAAATCCCTATTCACAGCCTTCAGGTTCTTCTGAAGCTGAATCTATTACCTATCAGCCCATAACATATCATGGCACAGTAAGCAACTGGCAGGAGTTAGCTCACTGACATGCTTGATGTTCCTTCTAAATAAGGCAAATAATTCTTCAGGTTTCATTTGAATCTTTGATCATTTTTGAACAACTGTGGAAAAACACAGGGCTCTTGCAGATCTTCAGCTGTAACAGCATTTCCTGAAAAAATCCTCTACAAGACTTTCATAGTTCTATGCAATTTTCTGTTTTGATCTCTTCGTTTTATCTGATGGCTGTCTCTGAGGAAGGAAAAAAAAAAAAAAAAAGGACCTTTAAAACCAAATTATATTCAAACATCCAAATTCCTGCAGACAGATTCCCTGTGTTCTGTAAGTATACAGTCACCAGTTCTTTTTCCCATAGATTACATATTTCTTTCATTAGAAGGTATGTATCTTCTCCATGTCAAAATTTAGAGATAATTTTTAGATTCAGTTGCTGGTACCCTACTAATTTTGATTAAAAAGTCAGAAAAGTCACAAGGGTTTTTTACAGTAAGCTCCAGGGAATCAATAACGCACTTTCATTTTTCTGACTCAGGTCTGGAAGTAATCAGTTGCTAGTACTTTCATCCTCAGCAAAAGATTGTCTTCATTTTTACATGCCCTAATAATATGAATAACAAGGGACGTGTGAACATTCAAGCAGGTTTCAAGCAATGTTATTAAGTTTTCAGCTGATTAAATGCATATTTAAGGGTTAACTTACAGCTGTTCTGTATGTAATTAAACTTCCTTCTATCAGATGTTCCTACATTAAGGCTCAGGTTCATTATCCAAAGCAGTGAAGTGTATTCCAACACTCTAAGTTAGCAGTGAACACTGAAATCTTATAGCTATCCATACTACCCATAGAGCAGAAAGAATAGCGTTCCTTCCACCCGAACACGCAGATGCTAGATGTGCCAAGTAACCAGCTGGGCAATTATCTTTGCTAATACACAGAAATATGCATGAAGGTCTGCAGATCAACAGAAATTCTTTGGGCTAGCATATGTATCTACAGGCAGCTTGGGATAAGAGACATGCACTCACAAGGTAGCCTGTGAAGTGCTGGAAGACTATTCACTCATACTGAACTATGATTTCTGGACCAGATAGTAGCTGCTTGCCAAATTGCTATCACCCCACAGCATCAGCAGCTGCTGTGACACTACTAAATCATGGGACACTAGTAATATATGAAGGCATCTTTCAGAGATCAGTATTAATCTACAAGGTGGTGGTTCCTGACTGACAGTTGTCATAGTTTATGTCCACACCCCGGGTCTGTCTCTTTGTCAAGACCTTCAGCTGCCTTTTGAGAACACGGCTTCTGGAGAAGTTCTTATGCCGTTTTCAAATCAGCTATGTTTCTTCTACAGCTAAAGGAAGGAGTGTGCAGAGAGCAAAGTAGCTTAGCTTATGGACTTAATTTACCTGTCTTCAGAAGGTTGGCAAAGACAGAGAAATTTGAATCCCCACACTCCACTGAGTTAGTTTTTCGGACTGAATGTTATTTCTTATTTAAATGCCATGAAGACAATATATATGATCAATATTTAGTTAGAGGAAGTCTTCCCAGTGCAGCACAACTCTGTTTAGAGAAACAGTCAGTTCAGTATTCAATAAGAACACGTTTTATCTAGCAGAGAAAGATACAATACTCTGGAGAAGGCTTGCAAAAATAAATGTTGACATTTCCTAAATGGTCTGCTCAATATCTTTATATTTTCATCACAGAGCCACCTCTGTAATATGAAAATAAAATCTGAACTGACAATATAGCTGTTGCTAAGCATTAAGCAAAATCACCCTAAACTGTAGTAATTCGCAGATGTAAAGAATGTAGAGCCTCCTGTATGTATCCTCTTAGTACCATCTTCTGTATGTTTATCTCAGAACGAAAATGAATGCTCAGATGTTGTCACATGACTCCTGAAGCCCCAAAATAGCATGTATCTTTGATAAAACCAGGAAACCAGGAAACTCCTGGGCGAAGGCATCGGACTGTGATATGAAGGTCGTGGGGGACCATCATGTCTACCACGGCTGCTTACTCAAGAAAAGAGCCAGACATTTTGATTTAAGAAAGCAAATCTGAGATTCCTCTTCATCGAGACCCAAAGTTCTGCTGGCAGGAACACCCGCTAACCCCTCCCAGCCCCATTGTGGATCACTGAGCACACTGGTCTTGCCAGCCTGCGTGAATTCAGCTTCAGCCAGGTTTCTTCTCATGCAGTTTTTGCGTTTTCTTCTTACGGCTTCTCATAGTTGTTCATAGCCGCTTTTTATGCATATCTAGAGCCATTCTTTAGTAGTAAGCATATCGGTGGCAATCATAATAGCCCACTCTAGCCCCACCAGCCAGCCTGGCTAACATCTGGTACCAGAAGGAGATATGATTATTTTAGTTTGCTCTTCAGAGGTTATGCAATGAACTGTGTGTTTGCTTGGATGTCAGAATTGAATGCACATCACCTCAGCTGTAACGCACTCCTGTCTGATCATCACAAGCCAAGAGCTGCAGCGGTCTCTCCTGTGGTAGCTGCTCCTAGGCAAAGCACAGAGGACAACTGCCAGTCTCATACCTGCTATAAAATTTCAGAAGTTTTCTGCCAATGGGTAAATCTAATTCCAAAAGTACATTCAGTCTGGAATAGAAAATAGTGTGGGTTTTTTTTTTTTTTTGGTTTGGTTTGGTTTTATTGTTGTTGTTTTTTATGAGAACCGTAATATTTGTATTTTTAATATTCAATTATATATGTAGCATTTTAGACATGTTCTAATTGCTTAGTATTTGTAAAAATATGGAGTTCAATTCTTCTTTAAGCTATATGTTTAAAAAACTGAAAATCTAAACATCATCTGTGTTTTGCTGCTTGAATCAAATATAAGAAGTCTATTTGAACCTTCCCTGTGCTTGATCACCGACTTTAGATGATTATTATGGTACTTGATTCTACCCAACAGCATAATATAACATCATCTTTTTCTGCAACCTAATGAAGAAAACAGATAAAATTAAATATTTTTAAATTTAAATGACTTCTTATCTTATCTTTCTTGATAGCTCAGGTTAATAATTACTTAACTGGATCTTGGTAAATTTTATGAAGAGACTAATTACTATTTTTTAATAAAACAGTTGCAATGTCTGAAACTTGTCTCCACAGAGACAATGATAATATCATCAATCTCCTGGTTTGTGGGAGACAATAAAAAGTTAATTTAATTGAAGTTGGCCCACAGATTTATATAGCAGAAGTAATTTCAGAAGAAATTAGACCTAGCAGGATCTTTTCAGCGGAAAACATTCATTTCACCAGAAAATATCACTTTATGAAAACCAGAACTTGTAATGAGAAAAAAAATCATTTTCAACATACTTTTCACATTAATATTTTTAGAAATCTTCATCTTCTTAACATATCTATCTTGTCTTTTAAGAAAAGATATTTTATTTAAAAGTAAACTAATTACATTTTATTCATATTTAATTGTAATGGAAATATTTAAAAGCAGAAATTGAAACAATGCTTTGAAATTGCCTGAGAATTTTCTTTTTTGACATAATTTCTCTTTCATTTAATTTAGTTTTGACTTAGAATCATTTTTAAGAATAAGTAGATAAAGATAAATACATCTAACTAATTAGCATAAACATTCAGATAACACTTTCAAAAGAACAATGAATTTAATGCTATATTAAAAATGATTGCATAGGAAATTGGAGTGAAAATCTAGCCACTTTTTTCTTTGTAAGTAAAAGTGTAGTTTTATGGCACTCATTTCTTACTCTCAAAGGAAGATATCTGTGTGAAGCAGAAAATAAAAATTTCCATTTGAATGTAGTTCTTCTTTGTTGAGAATCCAAGGCATCTGTACATAAAATGATTTACTGGGTCAAGATGAAATTGAAGAAAATGACAGTATGCCTTATATAATCTTTTTATAATCTTCAGTAAACATCATAAAGTCAGTCCAGTAATCTACTTACTCCTTAGCATCTCTGATTTGATTTGCCTCTGAGGCAAGGTTTTAGGCAGAGAGGACCAAAGTGCAGCTGCACAGTTGTGTGGCGCTGAAGAAAAAAGAGGTCCTTTCTCAACTCTTCCTTCCCCAAGAAAGCTGTTCAAATCACAATGGTTTGTACGCCTAATCCCAGAGACAAAATAAAACAGGTTTCTCTCTAATGTCTTTGGTAGGTGGATATGGAAGATCTGACTGTTTATCATTTTATCTGAAGCTCTAGCTGAAAGGGGTAAGAGAGATTACTGAAATGTATTTCTTCTAGTTGCATTGGGCTTAACATTTTGGGATTCGGAGATCAATGGGGCCTCCCAGCCTAGAAGAATGAGTATGAGAACTGAATACTGAAGACCTTGTAGTACTTCCTGCCATCACATCAGGTTTCCAGAATGGTTTAGTTTCACGTTAGATCCTTTCTTGTTTGTTGTCACTGTAAGAAACAGCAGAAAACAAGGCAATATTTGCCACTAGAGAAGGTCACAGTTAAATGTCTAGGATGATATATGGGTTAGAAATCAACTATTTTCTATCTTGAAGAAAGTTGAATACTCACCAGCACAGTCTTTGATCCATCACACCGTGTTTGATCCTGGTCTTACAAGATCCTGTTTATAAGAGGAAGCCTTAAAATTGATTTATTTAATTTAAAGTAGTTAGGGGGTGGAGGTGGAGGCAGTAAGTAGAGGGAGAACATTTAACAGAGGAAGGTTTTCTGTTTGCAGCCAGGCAAGCAAAAAATAAAAAAATAATAATAATAATAATAATTAAAAAAACTTTCATAATAGCATGTATGTGTGTATGTTTGTGTGTATGCATAACTGTTCAGACAGAACATTTAAAGATGGTGTAAGGTATATAGTATGCAGTTATGCAAACTATGTTAAAAGCTGACTGGTGTACAATGCACTTTACTTCCAGATAATCTTCCCCTGACTCTAATCCTCCATTTACATCTATATTATAACCAAGCATAAATCTCCCTCTCTTATCTCTTCCTGTATTTTGCAAGTAAATTACTTCCAGCAATTAGCTGCATGAGTAACTTTGCTCTCTGGCATAGATATCCACATGGTTGTACTTCCAAAAATTCTAAGCTCCTGGTCTTTAGCAGCTCTGGACCACATTAAATCATCTATTTGTTGTACAGAAAGGAAATGAAAAGCTTTTAGCATCTTAGGTACATTTTCCTCCAGGAAAAAAAAAAAAAAAAACTATTAGTATAATCCACATCCAANAAATATTATTTTGTGTTTTCAATCATGGAATTACCATCCTTGCAATACATTATGCTCTGCTGATCGTGATTTTCCAAGTTTTTTTTTTTTTTTTTTTTTTTTTTAATATTTACTGTGTCCTTGAGTTACTCTTATGTATGTGACATGTTAGGCTAAATAAAGTGCTCTGTGCAAAAACAATTAGATTTCCATGCAGCAAGTGCTGATGTCATTTACAGTGCATAATAAGGAATAAAATAGGCAGAAATTTTGACTTACAGAGAAATCTAGTTTCACCACAGTAAATTCATTTCTCACGTTTCATTTGTTACTCAAGAAAAAAAAAAAAAAAGAGGAAAAATGTCCAGATCGTACAAGAGTTTCACTTAGAATAATGAACACAGCTAAAAAAATGCTCCCCTTTCCTAGTCATATACTGGAAGGAAAGCTGAGAAGCTCAGCCCTTGACTGAACTTTTGGAAATATTACCACTTCCCTTAGAAATGTTAAACTTGAGTTTCATAATCACTTTTGATTCACTCTGGACATACAAATGATCTGCCTCATGATCATAGAGTAACTCCTATCTTCATCACACATATCACTTTTCTTAATTAACAAATTCAAAAGTTGTCATTGCACAAGAACTCACTGTGATTTCTGCCTTTTATCTTCTTTACAATACAGACTGAAAGCCTTTCCTGAAGTAATTTCTAACTGAATGCTAGATAAGCTATTATCAAACAAAGAATATTGGCAGTATCAATATCTAGCCAAGGGGAGTCCTTACCCGATGAAGGAAAACAGCATATGGGAGTAACAGTCCCCCTTCTAGTATAAAAAAGTTTCAGCAGATAAATAGCATTTAGTGATCTAAAAATTCTTCTGACAGCTTCCCTCATCAGAGATTATTAAACAAATCAAGATGGTACTGGAGAAAAGGGAACATCCTTTTTTGTAGATTCATAATTCATGAAAAGATGGGAATCAAAAAGGAAGAACAGAAAATCAATTTTACCAATAGAAGGAGGTTGCTAGCAGAATTTCAAAGAGATCTATGTATACAGATGCATACAAAACAGATCTGAAAGGATATAGATAGCGAAGGGACAAAATTGACTAATAGAATTTAAAAAATATTAAAATGAAAGCTGACTTGAAAAGCGTGAAAACTATGCTGAGTGAGCAGACAATAAAATAACAGAAATTCTGTATAACTATTTAGGAAATACTGTAAGTGGGGAAAAAAGTCCTAATTAAGTACAAAGAATAATGGACAGTAAAATAACTGTTCTACTTAGGAAGGAAAACTCCTGGTCAGGGTAGATGGTTCTATGAGAATGTTACTTATTTTTGTAGACCAGCAAATAGAGTAACATGAATGTTTAGAAAGGGACTAGAGAACAAACTCAAAACATTATTGTTCTATTGTAAGTTCCCATGGTTCAACTGAATATTCTTCATACCCTATCTGAATCTGGCAAAGTAGGAGAGCCATGCAGAAGAGCAGCAAGAAATTGACTTCTAAGGAGATGATTTTTATTAAGAAATCTTCAACCTGCTAGCACAACCACAACTCATGCTGGAAATGACAGGAGTCTTTAAAGGAACGAATGACACTGAGGAAGTGATGGGAATGCTTCTGCACTGTTTCTCAAAACAGAAGTGAGGGGTACAACAGAAGGTTTACAGGGGAGGACAGAAAATACCGTTGCATAAAGCTTACATATCTCCTGGGGAATCTTTACTTTAGGATGTCGTGGGGTTTTTTGTTTGCTTGTTTGTTTGTTTTAGATCAATGTATAAAGAGATCCAAAGAAAAGTAAGTCCGTTTCAAGGAACATATATCTATTCTAAACTTCTATGCAGTGGTCTAGATACAGTTTCCTCCCCAGAAGGTGCTGCTCAGAACCAGTCTTCATTCTTATGCTTTCTACAGGCATCCACTTCGCTGCTGACAAGGACAGGACACAGTCTGTGACTGACTTCTTGTTTGGGGCAGTGATATTTTTACCTTTTTGTAGTATGTTTGAAGGCAGCATAAAATTCAAATCATGTTTTAAATTTATAGTATCGTGGCTCATAGTTGCTTTGATGGTTTGTAAGATTAACTCTAGTTAGGGCACAGAGTATAATGTGTGAAAAGAAAAATCACAGGCAGATGCAGCTGCCCATTAGTGTCAGCAAGAGCAGGGTATGAAACAGTTTTTCACACTGCAGCACACATAGCTCCAGAAAAACTTTCTTATTTTTACTGCAAATACTTCATATCTCCATGAAAAAGCTGAAGGAAATTGCAACAGGGAAACAGTCCACCCACTAATATCTGTTCATAAAAGTTATGAAATGGTCTGCTGTAACACAAGCAAGGTAAGAATTATTTGTGCCCAGGAAGATTTTAACAGGAAAGGTTTTGACAGGAAAGATATACATGCTATGAAGCTTTAAGAAAATGTATTTCTTTCTCCCTTCTGTCCTCACTCTGGTATCTACGAATTTATAAAGATACTTTTTTTTTCTTTCTTTTTTTTTCTTTTTTTTGTTTGGAGGAACAGCATCTGCTTAGAGCTCAGTCTCTGCTCTCTACTGCTTTCTACTCTTTGACAGTAGTAAAGGTCCAATAAATTGGCTCAGAAATGATAGTTTAGAGAAATAAAAGACTGTTCTTGTATCATGGCTATCAATGAAGAAACGTGTTACTAACAATAAAAGAGTTCTGTAAAATCAGATGCTTTTACCTTGCAGCCACTTTATGCCTCAAAGGATATCTAAGTAAACACACTAAGATGAAAGGGATACAGAACATTTTCTGCTGATATTTGCTTTAAGGAATCTGTGGCACAAGCTCATGGTAAGCAGCAAGACTGCTCCAATTACCAGCTGAGGACAAATTTATATCTGGACTTTTGGAAGACAGCATATGAGATGGGTGAAAGGCACTCAGAGTAGTCTCCAGGGATGCCTGTAGACATAACATACACAGTTTCCTGCAAGATGGGTAAGTCTTTTAAAAATTCTTTCAAACCTAGTATGAAGTTCAAAACAAGTGCTGAAATGGCTCTGACAAAGCTTTGGATATGAGTGGCACTTCCTTTTTCTTCACAAATTAAGAGGGGATGAAAATGAAGAAGAAAAATTGTATAAATTTTTCCAAAAAGCCTTTGTAGCCTCCTAGGCTACATGTAGCTCCCAGGTCCTCTTAGGATATTGGTATTGCAGAACAAAGCAAATGACAATATAGTGCCAGTTATTTTTATTATGAGTGACTGTGCCAGGGCTGTATTTCTTTTCTAGTCCCTACCTCAAGTCCATTTCAAGCCTACAGCAGTAATCCAGTCTTGCTATATGCAACATCACAGAAATATGTGATGTGAATTACTGAATGCATATATTTCTGCTGCACATTTGCCTTTATTTCATTATAACTTAATTTTATGTTCCATTAGCCAACAAAACTGAATTATGATACTATAGAATGTACCTTAACCAATTATTTTTGCTAGATATAAACATTCAGACCTAGAAACTAAAGGCTCACTCCAGCAAGTAGCACACTGTTTAACATTTAGGAAGTGATCCAAGGTTGCAACTGCATTCTCTAACCAGCACTGTCCCTATCTTAGCACAGATTTCTCTTCAATGTCAAGCACTTTGTAGAAGTTCTTGCAGGAACTGCCAGGATAGCTACCTAGAGAAATTGTACACAAAATAAAGATGTATATTGCAATGTGACCAGGAGACTGGGACTCACTAACTAGGAAAATGCTCAGGTTTGGCTGGTGAGAGTGGGAACTTTTACTGGCTTACTGACTGTTACAGTAAGTATGACAACATACAATGCAATGAGTCAGCTAAGGAAAGTGTCAACAAGCTAGAGAAAAAATAGAGTTTAAAATATCCTGTCAATAATAATTTAAAAAAAACAGTGGAATTAGTTTTCCCATAGTACTGGAAATAAATTTGAACTGGTCCGTTGAAAGTCAGTCTGCTCTGTTCAGGACTCAGTCAATTTGCTAAATCAAGTTTTAGATACAACTCTTCATATGTCATCCAGTTGTCGTTAATAATCTGTCCAGCATGAAGCATTTTGATCATATTGCAGAAGGGAGATGGAAAACTAATTGAAGTAGAAAAACATATTCCTTCCACTGGGGAAATAAGGGAGGAAAGAAAGATTAGCTTTTGTGCTGTCATTCTCTGAGCCTCCAATTTTAATAAAACAGATGCTTTATAAACAATCAAATCTGAAATGTAGCTCAAAGATTAGACCTTTGTGGTCTTTTGAAAAAAATTAAGGTTAACAGCAATCTCAAATTAGTCACATCCTGAATTCTTAACATAAAAGAGGAATATGTTATATTATAGACACTAGTAAAGTGGAAATAAAACAAATTACACAAACTCAAACTGATTTCTGAGAAGCAATTCCTACTGTTCTATGAAAGTCACTGTTCCTGTCTGATACCGATAGAGACTTAGATTTATATAAGCACACAGTAACAGGGTGTATTTTCTGTTAGATGCCTGGGGACGGTCTGTGCTATTCCAGCGGTACGTGGGACTTCTGCTGAATACAAGGGCAAGGTTTGAGCCCAGCGTGTCGCACACATGCTTTGAGGTGTGCTGTGCCACCAGGCACCATCAACTGTGTTGATTCCTAGGGGACCTGGGACCAGCCCTGGGGGAAGAAACAACGAAAATATGATACAGGAGTGCTACTGCAGGAGATATCTTCCAGGTTTTAGAAAACACTGAAAGAAAGTTTGGGCTGAAGTGCATGACTGCATAACTTAACAGGAATTGGAGGTTGGGGTGGAATAAAATTGACCTACCATGTGCGAAGTCCTGAACCCCACTGAAATCACTGTAATCTACGTTACATGTTACATCTGCATTTACTACATATGATGCCTTTTGCATATGCTAGATACTACAGCCAGTATTATCCATGTCTGCATTTGTTTTTTGACTGACCATGAGTGAGTTTTTTATGGCTGTGGGGTTTCCAGTACTAAGCATGTACCCCATCTCTTATCACATTGTGCCTGTCCTCCTCTGCTCTGCATCCTGCAGCTCCACTGCATGATGCCCCTCTTATTGTACCAGGTCTGTATTTCTCTACACTACATCATTATATCAGGGCTGAAATATGACCCACTTCGTATAAATTATTTTGTGAGCAGAGTAACATTTTTATTTGTGTGCAGTTTTATTGGGCACTGGCATTTGTTACAATTTTTTGTCATGGTTTAATTGACTATAGACACTACTGCATAAAAAAGGTTTTACTTTCAAATTACTTTGCTGTTTGGGAACAGTAATAGCTCTGCAGGATGCAATAGGTAGCAACTTTGTGCTGTTTTAGTGCAGAGAGGAGAAAGAGACGCAAAGGTCTCTTTCAGTGTCGTCACTTGCAGATGATCAGCAAGAGAGCCTAAACTGCAGTGGTGACCCTTGACGATGCAGCATTTCTCACAAACCTGCTGCACCACTGAGGTTAGCAGTGCACCAGCAGGTCCTGGAGCAGGAGTCCGTCTTGGTAAGAAATCAGACAAATTCATTTACTCTGTCAGAGGTCAAACCACTTCTCACTCAAGTTAACAGAAAGTCTTTTATCAACTTCAATTTCAAATGGATAGTTCTAAGAACGACACTTGGGGAGATTTATCTATAATATTTAATAATCCATTTTGTACCAGCACAATGAAAAATAATGAACAGTCATTTGTTCTCCATAGTCATGAAACTAAATCACATAATAAGCAGATCTTAAAAGATTTCCAGTAGTAATTAATATGTGGAACAAGCCTGAAAATATTTTTAAACCTAGAAAATAAAGATCTGACTGAAAGAAGACTTATAGTTCTGTAAGATTTTAAGCATAGCATTAAGAATATAATCTTTTTATATTAATAAATAATAAAGATTATAAAGAAATGATAAGACACCATGCCAACACTAAAGAATTAACATAGCTCAGGATATGCTCTAAAAGTATGTCTCCAAAAAAAAAAAAAAAATCACACAGAAATGTTGCATATTATTCCCTAGGTCTTTCTGTTTTTTGTTTGTTTGTTTGTTTGTTTTCCTATCATAAGTAATTTTTCAAAGACTTATTTTGATTTCATACAAAGTATTTGTTTTCCATCTTGATTGCTCTTTGTCCAATGGATCAGAATTCCCATGCAACTGTAAATCATAATTCAAATGTGTTGCTGTAAACAAAAGCAATCCAACTGGGTGTTCCTGTTTTGTTCTTACTCCTTCAGGCATGCACCAGATTCAAAGTAATTTTTAATTCTCTTTTATTGCTTCATTGGCATTGAGATGATCATATCATTATGTGAATTGTTTCCCAGTATATACTCTATTCCCTGGTGGATGAAAGTTTGGCAAGGTGAGTAGAGTCACAAACCTCACTTCTGTCATCTGAGTTACGCTGACATAAATAATAAACATAGCTCATAGGATTAATATTACAGAAGTGCGAAAATATCAAAAAAGAATTGCATCTACAGGTAAAGATGTGCCATGTTTACAATGGGTTCTACCAGAATTCATATGTGAGTGAAGCTCTGCAGTTTAAAAATTGGCCGCTTGAGTGGGAGCAGAAAAAAAACTAGTTTCTGATCTGCTGGGCTATGTGGTCACACTGCGTCTCTCAGAATTCACCCAGAAATCTTTGAATCACAGCACAGTTCCAGGCTTCCTGGCTGCTGTAGTTCTGTCAGAGGAGCCATCTGAGCCCTACTTGAAGTACCTTCAAAGAACAACCTGAGTAACTTTTTTTCTTTCAAAGTTATGTCTGCAGTGGACAATAGGATGAAGTGACAAAGACAGTGGAGACAAATGAGCCTGCGAGACTGAAGACATAGAAAGGATAAATAAAGCAGACAGGCAATCTCCAAAGTGTTCCACACCAGCTCAGTTCAGCCTTACAGTACACATTGCTTACTTCTGTGAATGGCATTGGCCAGAACAGAGAAGATTATTTGTTTTATAGAAAAATACTGAGAGAATGAGAGGTAGCTGTCCTGTCAGGAATGATGTGAAACTAAAAACTTGTTGAGATAAGCTTCCATCTCAGCACTTGTCATAAACTAAGGAAAGTACTGCCTTTCTAGTGTTTAGACACTAAAGAGAGAAAATGTAATGTGATCTTTTTGCTCTTTGTCGCTAGAATTTTATCATTTGCTGTGAGATCAGAAGGACTCTTGAGACACCTCTGTATACCAGCCTCCATAATTAAAGACGTGAACCTGACATGACGTTTCCACTTGGTGCACTTTTAATTTCAGGTCTCTGAATTTGACATGCCTCTTGAGCTGCAGTCTTTAAAATTTTACACTGTCTCCAGAAGATATTTCTCATCCCTTGCCATTCACATTAAACAAACAAAACAAACAAACAAACAAACAAACAAGACACCTGCCTTAAATGAAAGAAAAAATATTTGACATATTAAGATCTGTTTTGCTGGAAGTTTCAAACTGGCTATAAAATGGCTTAATCAAAGTCTCTTCTGTCAAGAAAAGGAGTCATATTAACTTCACCATTACAGCTAGGCTTTAAGACTCAAAATAGTGTTACACCAAGAAATTTAAAAATCATGAATACGAGTTTCTTTTTTGTGAGTCACTTGAAGATGTAGCACTAGCAATTTAAAAGTTCATAGACCATTATTTTTCAAACCTTCCAAAAAGAAGCTTCAAAGTGCTCTGCTGCAAATGGGATTTATTTGGCCATTTGTGAAGCTGCATTTTCACTGCAAGGATTGGAGTATGGGCTTATTTAAAATACCACAAACCATCCTGCCTGATGGTAACTCCTCCCTAAGTTTGTCTTAACTTTTTTCCAAATAAGAAAGGTTGTGGAAGTTAAATCCCAGATTACTCCCACCAATGAAAAAAATCTTCAAGACCATTATACAGCCCTTTGTTACTAAAATGAAAGGATCTTGCTGGAAATAAATAGAAATCTGTATTGTTAGACAAAGACTTTTAAATCACCCTTTGGTGTGATTTTCTTATTTTCTCCCATATGCAAGCAGTCTGTGGCATCTCTAGTCTTTTTCTCCTTGCCTTTCTCAGGTGATAGAGATTTGGGACCAGCTGGCAGAGTTGATTTGAATCCATCTTCTCCTATAGTGGTTTCTAGAGAAAGTCTAGAGGCCTTTAACTCAAAAAAAGTCAAATGTTAGTATATGGAAAATAGAACTTTTTACTTTTCCAATATCAGAAATTGGAAGAGAGTAAGGAAGATTAAATGGAAATTCAAAATAAAATTATTAAAAGCACATATCTCCCTCCCAGCCCAAAGTGCACATACTTGCTTCTAGGGAGTTACACAGCAACTTCTACATGGCAGAAATCTGTTACCTAGAGAATTTCTTTCTCTGACCTCAGGCTTTCTGGTCTCTGTCACCCTTTCCAGTCCCTGAGGCTGAGCATACTTTAACACATCAAACTGCTCTAGAAAACACTCCTGGGCACTGGGATTCAGTCATTTGCAATGTTAAACTGCAGGGGCGGTGGCTGATTTTGCTCTGTGTTGACCAAGGTCATCTCTGATAAGTTCCAGGAGCGCTACCTGAGTAAGCACAGCCAAAGACCATTCCCAACAGATGCACTGTATTTGGCCACACTGTTTTGGAGGGTCAGAGAGCCTGATACTGCAAAAACGGGCTGCCTCATGCCGGCTGAATGCAGTGCCAGAGGACAGTATCACAAATACTAATAAAGGCTTAATCTCTCCAGAGACTTTCAAATCTCTGCAGAGTCTCTACCGTTTGCCTCTCCACAGGAGCTGGTGGATCCAAACTCCACGTTATGCCTCTCTGCCCATATACCCTCCACTCTCAGGGAAATCTCTCTCTCCAATCCAGGTACTCCAGCTCAGCCAGCCCTTTTTAAATTGACCTGATAAAAGAGTGAACAAAAATCAAACAAGCAAGTGCTGTTCCTTTTTTTTTTTTTTTTTTTAAATCATGGTGAATAACATGGATCAAGTCTGCAACACAGAGAGACTTTGCAGTACATAGCTCACATACTCAGGCTTACAATAAGTGCCAGCTTTGGATAAATAAATAAATTTTCTCCCAAGCTTGGTAGACATTGTATGAGGAAACAGAGACGAGTGAAAGAGATTTGCAGCATCAAGTATAATTTGCCTGCTGGGATCAGCTCACCATAGCAGTTTTCCAACAACAAAAAAGTCTGAGGTGCTTACTGTACTTTGGTCTGTCTTTCCCTCTACTCATGGCAATTTGAGAACTGAAACATCTGGTTTAAATAAATCTTTAGATTTGATAATGAGGTATTTGTGTGAATCTTACTGACCTCTGGTATATAGAAGGTCAGGCTTGTTGATCAGATGTTCCTATCTGTCTCTTACTTCTGTAAGATTAGAAGAAGAAGATATTTTCAAAAATGTTTTGTTCAAGGTATGTTTGCAGCAGAGATGAAATCCCCTTGTGAAGTAACTCTTCCAGCAGTTCTCCTGGCCAACGTGCAGTTGTATCTCATATGATTATTATGAAACAAGCATCTACTTCTAATGAATATTCAGTTAGGTGAGAGTTCACAGCAAAAGAAAAAGCCAACACACCTTACTTCTCAAATCAGCTACCCACTGTGGAAGCAACACTGTTTTGGGTCTCTGGTTTCTGAACAAGTAAAAAGAGATAAAAGCCTGTAATAAAGAATTCATTACAGAGGACATGACTTCTGAGCATACGTATATGCATATTATATTAATTTTTCTTTTTTCCTTTCCTCTTTCTTGAATCTGGACTGACATTTAATGAGTATAAAAGGATTCTCATTAGAAAAGGAACTTTCAGAAAAAAATGAAAGGGTCTTTTAACAAAAAGTTAAAAGTTGGAAATTTTGCTCCACTGTAGGAGAGCAAGGGTGTATATTGCATTTTAAAGAACAAGAGTTTGTAGGTATAAGCTGAAAACAAGAAGAAATGCTGACAGAATTATCTAGAAACAAGACTCTTTAAAGGCCAATGTAGTTATTCCTCAGGGAAAAGAATATTAACCATGCTTTTAAATGGTCTTGCTTCTTTCTCTTGCTTATCCATTTGTTTCAAGTTAATAGTTCTCTAATGCTTGAATGAAGTACAAACCTTTTTCTTGTACTTAGTCTAGGTTCCCAACCAAACAACAGAAAAGAGCAGATTGTGCACATCTTGGAGCAGAAAATAAGAAAGATTTTTCCTCTGGTACAAGTTAAGCTTAAAGAGGATATAAAGCAGAAAGTGGAAAAGGAGTTAAAAGGGGAAAGAGGTGAATTGAGAAGTCATAAAGGGACCAAAGGAAAGAAAAGCTAGAGAAAGTATATGAAATTTTGAAAAGTGAAAGCAAGAGCTTTACATTTTGCATAGGAATTCAAGCACCTGAATGAAGACAAAGGAAGAGCACAACTTTAGCAGTGACATGAGAGAGTAGACTTTGCAGGTCTTGGGCATACTGAAATTGCAGAATTTTTGATGGTGGATATATTTTCCTCAGTGTGGATCAAATGTTGAAACCTTAAAAAACATCTGAAAAACATAAGATGTTTGGACAGGTCTGCAAATAGTCCCAGAAAAGTCATGTGGATTCAGACTGAGGAAGTAGGTCTCATGTGAGGACGTTTTACTGGAGGTATCATTAAAAATAACTTCTAAAGAAATCATTGAGTGAAAAAGAAAAGAAATGTAAAATTAGGTGATAGAAATCCCCACACCGAACACAGGAGCTGTGCAGCAACAGAACAAGCTGATCAGTAACGTCCTCTCTGGCTCTGCTGACAACATGTCCACAGGCACTAATAACAGACAGGTTGCTGCTAGGAGAGACGTATGACTCAAATACCCCAAATGTTCGTATATACAGAGTGATGGTGTTAAGAAAGGAGGCACAGTGGCTTAAGGAAGCTCTTCAAGCCTGCTCTAACAGGAACGCTAGGAAGGCTGCAGGCAATTTAGCAGTGAATGCTTTTGTGCTCCTGCCAGAAAACAGGCCCTGATGGAGCATGAGGGTGAGAGAAACCTCTTTGAACAGAAGCATTGAGCAGTTGGGGAGAAAAAAAAATGAGTGAGATTAAGTGGGCTACAGGAACAGCAGACTGAATCATACAGTACTTAGAGGCTTACATCTGTACAGTTATCTGCCATCCTTGCCTAGTTCTATGACCACCAATAATAATGTCTTCACTGACTTATATGTCTTTCATTTATTGAATTCTAGGGGATCTTTTTTTTTGTTGTGAGTGGGACATCTTCCAGCATTGTGGGGTACTTAATCTTTGATATTTTTTAAATGGAGGAAGCAGAAAAGGAAATAGTTTGTATTGCAACACAGAAGAGAATACTTATCTTCTGTACCTTCTGAACATAAGGAGTGATTTCATACTCTCTGAAACAAGTTGCAGAGGAATAGACATGAATTAAGAGGTAGAATAATAGGAGAGATGGACTGAATGATATGTAGAATTAATCTAATTTTATAGAGGGGACATGGCCACCCCAGTTGTTTTATAAAGCTGGTTGATGATTTAATATATGCTTAGGTTTAATACACATGAAATTAGAATACACAATTAGAAACAAAAAGGCCTAAACATTAAGGAATTTCCTGGCTGACTGAGTTAAAACTGAAATATGGTGTCTGAAGCCTAGTACTATGGAACACTTGTAAGTCACAGCTGCTACAACATATAAATCATGTCCAAGAAGAAGAAATTGAAATATTAACTAAGATGATGCTTAAGCTGCCTCTATTCTTAAAATTAATGTAATTATGCCTACATCACAGGGATTGAATGCAGAAGAGTTGGCATCCTGAGGATGCTTACCAAATATCAGGACTGCTGCTAGAACTAAAACCACTGACTACTCCTGCTCCTAAGGACAAACATCAGTAACTTAAACTAACACTAATCAGAAAATAAAAGTGAAATAACTTTTTTAAGGTGTGAGTAACAAAGTCAGAAAAGAATGTATAATAGATGCGTATTCAAGGCTATTTTTATTCCTTTTTTTTTTTTTATTCCTGTGTCGTGTTTAACTTTTTTGTTTGTTTCATATTGGTTTCTTAAAGTCCATATATCTGGGTGTGCATTGCTCCATAATGAGATTTTTTTTTTTTGGCCTTTATTTCTATGTTTACTCACACTTTTCTTGTATTTAGCAAGCTATACTGTCATTCCCTTGAAAACCAAAAGATGAACTGATCTTGAGCTCACTGCAGAGTTCCCTCTCAATTTGCTTTTTAGCACTCTGCATATAAAAAGAGCCTGATTTCCAACAGCCTTGCGGGGTTATTTGTACTTGTTTAAACTAGCTGAAAAATGCTACTGATCCAGAATAATGTAGAAAACTAAAAAATGTACAAGGCTGTAGAGGATCAAACATAATGTCTGACAGTTCATTGAGCTTTTTAACCAAGAAAGATATAGTTGCTATTTCTCCATATCTATAGAAACATTAGTCACAGTTCTTCCTGCAGAGTATTGACTAAAAATATACTTTCCCAGTAAAACACAATTTAGCAACAGCATGTCACCAGATTGACTCTTACTACTTGATTTCTAATTCCTAAGGCTAAAATATTAGACTAGAAAGTAGTCAACATTGTGTATAACCTTGTGCACCACTTTACCTGGGAATCTATATCTTCTGAATCATTTTGAATTACTGTGACCAGAACCAGAGAATTTTCTAAAGTCCTGTGCTCATTTTTGCTTTAAACTATGTATGCCTCCAACACAATTGAAGTGAACAGTATGAGGAAAGAATGTATGACTTTTTTTGACATAAACATTCATTAATGATGAAGAAGGAAAGCAGTGGACTGTACTTTAAAGTATTGAAATGTTGACATTAAGTAGTCCTACAAAGAAAAAAATAAAAGGATACAAAATGTTGTTATTGCCATTTTCCCTGCATGGACAGAAGTAGGAAATATTCACCAAATACTTTGAAAAGCAAAAAGAACAACAGTGAAACCATAAGAACAATTATCTAGATATGGAATTTCAAGGTTTAGTTTCAGAGCAAATTTATTTTGAAACTGAAGTCAGTGCTATTCAATGCTCATGGCTCTGATTTCCTTGTCAGGTTTATGTTTAAGGAAGGGAATCGTTATGTAATTCATTTTGGTAACTCAAAACTGTAAATTGGGAAACAGCTGTGCTACTTTTATTATTTTTTTTTTCCCTTTAAAATCATTGCTTTCTGTTGCTCTCTTGCAGGTATAAATGTGTTTACCTTTCTTGGTAATTTCAAATATCAAAATACCCTGCACAAAATTGGAGACTTGGGCAATTACTGGATGTGCACATTTTGAGCTTGCTCTGCTCACTGATATTAAAGGTATCATGTACAGGCCTTTGACAGTTAATACAGCTCATGGCATTCCATTTAAGTAACTGTAATCCAGACTGAGACATATAATTTATGCTGGATTTGAACACAGAAAATAAACAAAGACTTCAATTTTTGTTAACTTTTTACTGTTAAAAAAAAAAATGGTCAAGAAGAATGTCCACATTATGCTGAAATCATACCACTTCAGTACAATTTTGTGTAATAGTATATTTGAGTTACACTAACTCAAAATAAAAGGACAGAGATAGTTCTGATGGTAAGGACAGAAAAACAGGATATCCTTTTCCTTACTTCTCCTTGTCATTCTGTTCTTGTCATCAGAGCCTGTTCACGTTGCTTAAGTTTTCTAGTCCTGATTTTCCTCTGGTTATGCTCACCATATCATTACCTACACCTTTGAAAAGAAGATTTAAGGCAGAATTAATGCAGCTGTACTGGACATGAAGGTGAGAGTGGAGGCAGATTAAATATCTACAGGTTAACAACCTGCAATGAAATGTGTGAACCATAGTGAGAGGTCCAAAAACAAAGGTAAGACTCACTCATAGTGGAATTCATGTCTCACATCCAGCACTGCTGCTGTTCTATGTACCCTCTGCTGTATGCAACTACACACAAAATAAAAGACAATTCTTAGCTCTAGAGCAGTTAGACTACCTACAGTCCTGGCCAGCTGGAGCCCTGGCTCCCTAAGGTGACAGCCATTACCTGCACTCCCTAAAGGACACTTGGCTCAAGACTTACAATGTATACCTAACCCCTCTGGCAAGCAAAGAAGGCAGATTTCAGTGAGGTATTTCTAAATTGAAGATGCAGTTCTTTAAAGCCACAGAGAGTTAGAAACCTCTGAGAAGGAAACAAACAAACTCACAAACCAGCAACAGAATTCTGCACATAATTTCTGCTGTTTTATATCACTCTCACTGTAAGTCCTGGAGTTGATCAAGAGTTAAAATCTGTAAAGTCCTTTCCATCTTCTTGATCTAGTCTGTTGGCATGCAACAACAGAAGAGCTTCCTTTTCAGACATGGTGATATAGCTTTTTTTCTTTAGTTAGTTAACATTTTTCCCCATCCATGGCATTAAATAAGGTAGTATCAGATTCCTCTGACAAGTGCAAACTATTTTACTCCACTAGGGAAAAATGAATTAGAAATGAAATGCTTTAAAAAGCTGTTCATTTCTGGATACTCAGCCACAAAATAAATAGGAAGCTCTAAATCCAAAAAGGAGACTGGAAAACAAAATGAAGATTATAGAGAAAATTGCAATGAACAAGGCTAGCTGTTCATTCATGGTTGCATTCAGATAGTTCTCAGATTGTTGCCAATGGTAAATAGAAAAATGCCACCCTTGATAATGGATTAACTAGCAAAGAAATGGAGCTGCGTTGGGTTTTAATGGCGGGAAATATATATATATATATATAACTAATTGTAAAAATTAAAAAAAAAAAATATTGTCCAGGTGTAAAGACAATCTTTATCTTTTCACCAAGACACAGCTCTAGTAACCGTAAATAGTCTAATCAATCCAAATTGGTCTACTATTATAACAAACCATGCAGTTTAGCTTTTCTTAAATAAAAAGCTAGATTGATCTTAGTTAATTTGAATGTCAGAGCAGGCAAAAAAGAAATATTAATCCTCCATTAACTTGTCTTCACTGGAGTTTGGATGTGAGAATTACAATACATGTTGTCTACATATGAGATGACCTTATTTCACTGCAAATCCAGCACAATGATCCAGGTGCCCGTCAATATGCTAATCAGGAAGCAAATGTTAAATGCTTTTAGAGAAAGAAATGGTTATGGAACCATGTCTGGATATTGATTTTCTTTCTAATTGCTTACCAACAAACTATACAGAACTTTTTTCCTGATTTAGTCTCAGTTGAGATGACTATAGCGCTATGTATCATCATTATCACCATCATTGCATTTTAAGAGCTGGAATTCTGCATTTTTACTGTCCAGGTACTGTACAAAATAAATAAACAAATTAATTAACTAATTAAAAGTAGAAAGATGATCTTTGGTACAAAGAATTTGCAACTTAAATCAAAGGGATAAAAATAAAAAAAGCAGATTATGAGTGTTGGGAAATACTGAGACAACATTGAATAGTCAGCAATTTAAAAGTCTTAAGACACTGATAAACTGATACTTGAATGATGTATGTATCTTGGATAATTCTTGCTCCATTTTCATAATTGGTGATAGAACAGAGAATTTGTGGAAGTCAGTGGTTATCCCCTTCTAGCTACAAGTAAGTATTTCTCTGTTAATGCTGTTAGGAAAGTAAAGAACAGTTGATGTTATTGCCCTGATATTGTTACTTCACTTTGAAGAACACTTGCAAATGTACCTTTGTTTGATTAGTCCTTACTATGGAGATATCCCAGATGTTACTCTCCCCCAAAGGCTGTAAGCCAGTGAGCAGTCATGGCAAAGTCTGCCACATAAATAATCTCTGCTTTCATTAGTTTTTGTAAAATTAGGCTGTTAGTACTGAGCACAGCAATCAGAAACTTGTGGAATTTTGAATACCTTGATCCCAGAAGTGTTTTCTTTACCTCTTCCCTTTTGAATCTTACTGTTGTTTCAAATATTGGCTGTAAGGCACATGAATATTTTTCTTCATATACGTTCAAATGACGAAAAATCTGCCCTGATCATCCCTCTGTTATTATGAGGAATGAAAATTGTTTTCACTTCAGTCATATATAAATATATGCAGCTTTATAAACTGGATGAAAAGCAAAACTGTGGCATGGCTTTACCAGAAAAGATATTAACCCAGTGGAAAAAAAAAATCCATCATATATTGTTTTTGTAAAGCAATAATTATGTTAGTTGTTCAGAAATCATTCTTTCCTGCTTTGCTACTCTTCCCTGCATATAAAATTCTTTATCACTTCATACCATTTTACTAGATGAAAACAAGAATTTCTTGATTAGACTTCTGCCCTCCTACTAAGATAGTCCTGGGGCTGAAGTACAAAAGCAAAAGATGCTGATATCTTTAAGTGCTTTTCTAAGATATATTGTAAGTCTTTCTGAAGATTTAAAGATTTTTCTTATATTCATATTTCAAGAACATTGTTCTAATTTGATTTCAGGCACAATGAAGCTTAAAGATTATGGTTGCGATTGAAAAGATTTGTATAACTTCACTATATAGTCCAAAACATTTCCTCAAGGATATTCCCAAGTTCACAAAGAATAATTTACATCTTTGGAGATAGTCTTCTATCTGTCTATATTTGCAAGTAAAAGTAAAGATAGTAAGGTAGCATGACTGAACATTTGTTGTTAACTTTTAATTTTGTTTTCCCAAAATATACTTTCATATCTCTATCTCTTTCAACAATGTTGTGTTATATCCACAAAAGGTGGATATCAGATATCTTTTAGAAGACATTTTGCATGAATGATGATTGTCAGGTATAAAACAGTGGAATTACATATAGATCCTGCTGAACATCTGAGGTGAGAAGGGCCCCCCTGGAGATAACTCAGTCCAACCTCCATGCACAAACCATAGCCACTTGCAGCAGGTTGGTAACGGCTGTGTCCAGTCAGTCTTTGAGTATTTCCAAGGATGGATGTTCTCCACACCCTCTCTGGGAAACCTGTGCCACTGTTTAGAATCATAGAATCATAGAAACACAAGGTTGGAAAGGACCTACAAGGTCATCTGGTCCAACCGTCATGCTATCACCAATACTACCCACTAAGTTACTAAATCATGTCTTGTAGCACCTTGTCCAGGCGCTTCTTGAACACCGCGAGGGTCGGTGACTCCATCACCTCCCTGGTCAGGCCGCTCCAGTGCCTGACCACTTTCTGAGAGAAAAAGTTTTTCCTGATATCTAATCTAAATCTCCCCAGGTGCAACTTGTGGCCATTTCCTCGAGTCCTATCATTAGTTATCTGGAAGAAGAGGCCGACCCCCTCCTCATCACAACCTCCCTTCAGGAAGTTGTAGAGTGCAATGAGGTCTCCCCTGAGCCTCCTCTTCTCCAGACTAAACAATCCCAGCTCCCTCAGCCGCTCCTCATAAGGCTTGTGTTCCATACCCCTCACCAGTTTCGTTGCCCTTCTCTGGACACGCTCCAGGGCGTCGATGTCTTTCTTGTAGTGAGGGGCCCAAAACTGAACACAGTACTCGAGGTGCGGCCTCACCAAAGCTGAGTACAGGGGGATGATCACCTCCCTGCTCCTGCTGGCCACACTGTTTCTAATACAGGCCAGGATGCCA
>VXAL01016791.1:126804-147423 GCA_013399475.1 Chauna torquata
GCGGGTCACTTTTGGAGCTGGCTGGAGCTGGCTCTGATCTGACATGGGGCAGCTTCTGGAATCTTCTCACAGAAGTCACCCCTGTGGCCCCCCTGCTACCAAACCTTTACCATGTAAACCCAATACAAGAAGAGACTATGTAAAGTAAAGACGTCATCCTGATAATTTTGCTACACTAGAATAGGATATCATGAATCCTGGTAAAATGTTGTATTCAAAGGCTCCGTGTTTCTATAGATATTGATCTTCACAGTAAGACTTTCACTACCAGATCTCTTGCGGTCCTGCTTCTCCACTTCACCTGTTACACATCGCCTGAAAGCTAAGGTGGCTTGTGAGGATAAATTCAGGAAAATGGATAGTGGGGGATCAATAAATTGACAGCTGTGGATTAGGACCACTGCAGCATCCACCAAGCCACGAATACAATGGTCATGTACAAGAATAATTGTCATTTTCAAAGTTTTTTGCAACATTTTGTAGTCAGCTAGACTGAAAAAGTAGAATACATTGCAAATCAGGTCATTTGCGTTTTTCTAATGTACAAGAATTAACACTTCAACACAAGGTGAAAGTAATTTTTATAACTGAACACTTAAAAAGTCTTAAAATTTTTGAAATATTCACTTTTCAATTATAAACTACCAAAAAAGGAATTTAAGCTATTTTTGATTTACCATTCTTTTTCCCTGACTTTTGTGTCATTTTCCTTCATTTGCAAAAGCAATTTTTTTTTTTTTTTTTAAGAAGGTGGAGGGAAGAGGAAAAGTGAAAAAGAAAAGCAGAAAAAAAAAACTGAAAATGAAAGTGTTTAAATTCAAGAAGTCCTGATAAATTTTCATACTATTCCAAGCCTCACAGTTTAGACATTCTTTTATTTTCCTTCTGACCAATTCGTAGAATCAACCACAGGTTGAAAAATATTAATCAGTAACAGAGCAAATCTTTCAGAAATCTCAAATCTAAACCCAACTCAAACATATATATATCTGACAAGACTGAGGTACAGAGAATTTATTCTGTTACGTCCTCACTAAATATCTCATTATGTTACCTTTCATCACATTGAAAAGTTCTTCTTTTCAGAGACACCATCAGTAAGACACTGAATTACCAGCGGACTACGACCTCTATAACAAGGAGGCAAAGGAGGTAAAATAAGGCTGTTAGGAGAGACATAAAATTAAAGGAATACCCATAATATGTTATTAACTCCAATTTTCATCCCTTCACGCTACGATATGCTTAATTACCCTGACATGAGGAAGCATTATTATTCTTCTTTCCCCCTTATATTTTAACTCTTCTTCTATCTCTGCCATACATCATTCTTTCCTTTAATCACAATTACAGTTTTTAAAAATCTTGTTTGCATACCTTCCTGACATCTGTCTTTAGTTTGGAGTTTCCTAAAATGGACAGAAAGAGAGAAAATAAATGGCTAATATCTATCTATCTATCTATCTATCTATCTATCTATCTATCTATCTATCTATCTATCTATCGCTCTCTCTATATATGTATGCCTAATAGAAGATAAATCTCTGTGATCATTTAAATGAGATTTAGTAAGAGGTAATTTCAATGGGGCAAATGAATGCACTACACTCATTTTGAAGTAGCTGTCATCCAAACTCGCCATGTCACAACAGACGAGTCATGTAGAATAAATTAGCAAATATCAAACACAGCTCTTCTCACATCAAAAGAAATGGCTGAATTAACATCAGGCTACTGCAACAAGGACAAGAAGCATCCAGCTGGCTCTTGAATTGTACAAAGACGCATTATCATCTCATTATGACTGTGAAGTAATAACTGAGAAAAGCTAATTTTAAGTGACAATACAGAAATATTCAGATTTCATTTGTATGTTCTGAAAATAGTGATGAGTAAGAAGTAGAAGAGATTGGACTTCATAAAGAAAATTATTAAAAAAAAAGGAAAGAAAAGAAAATTTACTCTTACTTCCTGAAATTGTCTGAAAATACAAACCACATGTTCTGTAAAAAAATCAATGTTTTTGTCTTCAAGAAGATTTTTTTTTTTTTTTTTTTTTTTTTTTTTGCACCAAAGGTCAGTTACAAGACAGTAGGGATAAACTGCTTGTGAACATCTGTTTGAACAAAACAAAGATTTTTCTAATTTTTTTTTTAGGATTAACTTTATTCACACAACATGAATCATGATTTTTGATCAGGAGAGTATCTATTATAAATGAAAATGTCACAAGTGTTTGGTCAAACCTCAGTTTGCATTGGCATTTTTGTATCTAGTTTTAATCTTTTCTAAAGGTAAACAGTCCTGGAGAGCAGAAATAACACAATATAAATTAAATATCTACTACATAGCATGAATAGCAAATTACTAAGCACACATTTACAAAGCAGTATATGTGAGAGGAACCACGTGAACAAATCCCAGGCTAAGCTCTACAGGCATAAACCATACTTTGAATCACAGATGACAGACAAATGTATCATCAAAGCTTAATCACTAATTATTCATGACTGGAAAACGTGATTTTGTTTGTCAAGCTGACAGCTATGAGTCATATGCTCAGTCTGACTGAGTGGAAAAACATAATCAAGATATTACTGCTTAACTTAAGCCAATATTTGCTGAAGACAGTGGGATTATACGACTGAGCGATGTAGGGAGCCGGTCCATTTGACACTTTTCTACAACGTTAAGATTAATTTGTAAATTTGTACCCTCGATTTGTGTAAGTTGGTTTATACGTTGGAATTGTATTTTGAAAAAGGCTCTATCTCATTGTTTTCATAGAGATGAAAACTCAACAACAGAAAATGAGAGCTATACCAAGGGCACAGATAAAGCTATGCCCCAAAATGCAGTAAACTATAAAGTGTTCTGGATTCCTGTGCATTTGAAGGCAGCAGATAAACCTGGTGGTTTGCTCTCCTGGCCCTCTCTAGAGTCAGGGATGTGTCTGAGCTCTGAAAGCTCTGCTGTTCATCCAAGGCTTACTGTAATAGTGAGAGTACTTAATGGGATCAGCCCAGCCGAAGACAGGGAAGAAATAAAACAGAGAAGGAGTAACATTTGTGAGGTCTGTAGATCCACAAACAACCCTGGCACAGTCTGCATATCCACTGGTAGATCACTGTCTCTGTAGAGCATGGTGGTGTATCAGAGCTTGGGCTACTGCAAGTATATCTTGACTTTTTCACACGGAAGTGTGCGTAGCAAGAGATGTGAGAGATGAGGCAGTGGAAAGTGTTCACTCACCTTTGGGGGATAACACAGAGTGTGATAGCTGTCATCAAAATTAGCTACACGGCTTCATTCATCAGAAGAGGACTTTTGCTTTCCTATTTCCAATGCCACAACACCAAGAGTACACACTATGGGAAACTGCAGCCCCTTCAAGAGCTAAGTTGAAATACACCCACAATGTCACAGCATGCTGTGAGGTTGGAAGGCAGTGATATCTCCAGCCATCCCAAACATTTTGACATGGCTCTTATTGATGTCATACTGTTCAGATCAGTTTCTGTGGGTACCTTAAACATTTTGTTTTGGATTCCTCACTCTCAGATGTATCTTTGGGCATGAACTGTGGGTTTTGCACAAATCCTATTTACAGGAAATTATGAAGATCAGAAATAAAGTTTCTGCATCCTTCAGCTTCTCTGGTAAGCCTTACATTATCTAACTTATTTTTCAGTCACCTGAAAAAAAAAGAAAGAGAAGTTTAAGAGAGTGCTGAGATGCTTTTTACACACATCCCTCATGGGGGGTGGAAGAACAGAAGTAAGAAACACACACCACAGTCTAGCTCTAATTCTGTTAAAGTACTGTAGTATGTGTGTGTCTGTCAGAAGTGGCACATTGTTCCCATTGACTCATCATATGACACTGTCAGTCTTCAGTATAAAGTGAGTTAACACACAGTAAAAAATGTACATATAAAGAAAAAAAAAGAAATAATGTTTGACTCAGGGTACTGAACTGAAAATTAAAATTCAACTCAACTCTTCAGGTCAAGAATTTTTTCATCTCAAGTGAGATGAAAATCTCTGCTGAAGGATAATAACAGAGGGAACCTCCATTATTCATTGATTAGATACTTCGTATGAAGGGCTGATGCTTGTATTGATTTGTTCATTTTTGGTCAGCCATAGAAATTTAATGTTCTACCGGAAATTATCCTGACTTCTGTTTTTAACCTCCTTACGCCACAGTTCCAGCCACAAGTAGTCAGCAATATGTAAAATTGCCTAATGGATATTTTCAGACCTGAGAAAATATTTGCATTGGAAATATTTTCGAAGCATGGCTGTTGCACAACACAAGATTACTCTTGAAAAGTATATAAATACAGGGCCTTAAATTCAATAATAAAATAAAATATGAAAAGAATTTTTAATTCAGTTTATTTTAATGTCATTTTCTTATCTGAATCTACTTCATTTCAAAATGTGTTATTCCAAGCACTGTTATTGCATAGGTATTAACTCACTTCGCTTTTATTAAAGTAATTTACCTGTTGATTGGAAAAACTATAAGGTATCCAGTGAAAGAGGTGGGATAAAAATTATTAAAATTATTGTAATCTTTAGCAGTATACCAAAAAGGTTTATCGTGGATAAAAGNAAATTTCATGTGGAACTTTGATGTCAGATGCCTCTTGACTTTTGGACTTTTCCCTCTACATTACGTCTTCCTGGCCTTATCAATTTTTTCTGTCATTTGTTACTTCAAATATGCAACTTAACAAAGGTATTTCCTAACTATAGAAAAGTAGAGTTACGTAGACAATATTTATTGTATGTTTCTCAAGACCATTCAAAACTCTATTCAAGAGTTTGAACAGCCTCATGTTTTAGAGCTGATCTATACATATAAATCTATTCGTGTTCATTCAAAATGCTACAAGCATATGTGAAGCTAAGGATGCAGAAGTGTCCTGATGAGCAAAAAAAACCTTGAAAGAAAAAGGAAACTCTCACTGGATATTTTGAAACCTGTATCTACCTGCACGTTATATATTCATATACAATACTTCACCTTTAAAAATGACAGTCTCTTCTTCTTTATTTCAGCTCATTTTTATCCTATGTCAGATATCTAATACTAACTGATTTAACCATAGAATCATAGAATCATTTATGCTGCAAAAGACCTCCAGCATCATCCAGTTTAATGGTTTTAAACCAGGTTTTTAAACCATTAATGTGCTCTTGGAGATGATGTTCAGCGACAGTTATCCTATCAGTTGGGATCACTTAAAAACTAGTTGCAGATGTTACAACAAAAATCATGTATGCAGAAAAGTATAAACAAAGAAGAGAACTATACTATGTCATCCTAAAGAAAGTACCATACATTTTTGGAAACTTTAAAATATTGCCTAGTCACTACTACAGATTCTGAACATTGGTCAAAGTACCTGTATGATGTTTGGTAGACATTGTAAAAACACTTAAGAGACCCAAGACTTTATTATAAAATGAACTGAAATAAATATTAATTTTAGCAAATAAGAAAATTAAAACCTATGTTTAGTCTAGAGAAGTATTTTAGATGAAAATATAGCATCTTCTAAAAGACTCAATTATTATCTTCTGGAAAAATGAAAGACCTGTGATTCCCAGAAGTCCAACTGCCAATGAAATACTTCACCTTTATTGATATCACCAAAGGCAGTCATAAAAGGCAACTAGCAAATATTTACATTTACTATCTTCTTAGTAAATCTTGTATTAAGATTTCTAATGTTGAAGCTTACATTGTATACACATATAGAGATCAAAATTCAAAGCAGAATCTTTTTGTGAAGATTAGATCTTAAATAATCTTGAGGCTTAATTTCCTAAAGTTAGAGATTTAGATGTAAATCTATGTATGTACATATGGACATGCATATACATGCATGAGAATTTATAGAAAAGGGGCTATTGATATTATATATGTATGTTTATATTGGCATCTGTACAATTTTAAATACGCATTTTGGGTGCCTTCTCATTCAATAATCAGGAGCTATTACACAAAAGAAGACTTAGAAAAAAATCAGACTAGGTCACTTTGGTGACTGTCTACCTCTTCATCGGCATTCTATATAAATTAAAGAGACCACCTGCAGTGATACAGCAATCAAGGAGCCAAGTTAATTTACTTTGCCAGAGGAAGGACCTGGAGAAGACAGGAGATGTAAACAGAGAACACTTGAGTGATAAACAATGCTGCTATCTAGTGGCAAGATTTTAATCCTACATTTTAAGGGGTCACTGTGACCTGCTAAACCTGTCCACAGAACGGCCCCAGAATTTGACTCTGCAAGTCAATGTTACTGTCATCTCACAAACATACATGGCAACTACTACCTTTAGCTGCTAGGATCATGTCTTCTCTTCAAATCTGGTTTGTTTGTCTTTGACCATGAAAGCATTAGATAACAGACAAGAAAAAAAAAAAAAAAAACCCACTAGTGTCCAACGCAATTTCATCATGACTTTGGGTACATCCAATCTCCGTTTCATTATTTATAATGCAGATGTAACAATTTTTACAAACAAGCTGTTGTATGTAAGGTATGCTTCATTAATGTCTGAAAATTACTTTGAGGTCAACAGATGGTAAAAGATATAATGAAATTAAGTACAAATTTGCGACAGTAATTTTTGTGATAATAGTTCATCAAATCCCATGAAAGCTTTCATCTGAATGCTTTAAATTAAAAAGAAATGAGTGGGTACATTTTTTTCTCCCCTTGCTTCCATCTCCTCCAACATGTTCTTTTCTTTACAAAGTACACTATTTTACTTGCGCTGTAATGTATGAAAGACACGAGATGTGTTGCTCCTATCTATTAGCTGTGATAAATTTTCTAAGAGCAATTATATTATAGTACAGTTCATTTACATGTACTTCCTGGCCCACATTTGGGAAAAAAAGGCAAAATAAAATAATATTTGAAATGTTCTCCTACACTTTTAGCCGGTTAGTCTTTTTCCTTTCCTTTTCTTCAGGAGAAGACACACACTTCAGAGACAGTAATTTCTGGGTAAATTAGTTCTACACGTCAGCTTGTCATGGACTTACAAGCAAACCTCTAACAAATAAAAAGATAGCTTTATTTTTTTCTGAATGCAAGTAGCAATGGAAATTAAAATACAAGGAGTTTCAGACACTGAACGTCCATATAGGAGTTTTAAAGTCTTAGGGAAAATTGCAAATTTTTCCTGACATATGCCAAAGTCAGGCAAACCAGTACAGGAAAGGAGCAGCAGTATAGGTAGAGAGGATATACTTCCACAGCTTGTAGCAGAGGGATAACTAAAAATTGCTGTATGATCTGAAAAATAAGTACCTGGATAAGTGAGGTTATTTTTGCTGAAACAAACAAACACACACACAAAACAAACAAACAAAAACTAAAACAAACAAACAAACAACAACAATAACAACAACAAAAAAAACAACCAACCAACCAAAATCAGGAAAACAACATAATGTCTAAATATTCAAGTATGTTAAGTATTCAGGTCACCATACAACAAAGAAAGACAATGTTTAACATGACAATCAGAAAGCCATTACTCCTCTAGGACACATCATGAGATGTTCCAATAAGTATCTTTTCTTCTCTGGCAAATCACAGAATCATAGAATCATCTAGGTTGGAAAAGACTTTTAAGATCACTAAGTCCAACCATCAACATGACCTACTGAGTTCCATCACTAAACTATGTCCCTAAGTGCAATATCCACGTGTCTCTCAAATACCTCTAGGAATGGGGACACCACCACTTCCCTGGGCAGCCCTTTCCAATGCTTGACCACCCTCTCCATGACATTCTTCCTAATGTCCAATCTAGACCTCCCCTGGCGCAACTTAATTTCCTTGAGTCCTATCACTTGTCACCTGAGAAAAGAGACCGACACCCTCCTCACTGCAACCTCCTTTCGGGTAGCTGTAGAAAGTGATGAGGTCTGCTCTCAGCCTCCTTTCCTCCAGACTAAACAACCACAGTTCCTCAGCTGCTCCTTATGTCTTGTTTTCTAGTCCCTTCATAGCTTTGTTGCTCCTATGTGAGCGCATTCCAGCAACTCAATATCTTTCTTGTAGTGAGGGGCCCAAATCTGAACACAATGCTCAAGGTGCAGTCTCACCAGTGCTGCGCACAAGAGGACAGTCATCTCCCTAGTCCTGCTGGCCACACTATTTCTGATGCAGGCCAGGATGCCATTGGCCTTCTTGACCACCTGGGCACACTGCCTGCTCATGTTCAGCTGGCTGTCAATCAACACGTCCAGGTCCTTTTCTGCTGGGCAACTTTCTAGCCACTCTTCCCTAAGCCCATATAGCTGCATCAGGTTGTTATTGCCTAAGTGTAGAACCCAGAACTTACCCTTGCTGAACGCATGCCATGACAAATGTGTGGCCCTATCTTTGAAGGGTACTTATATGACTTTGACAACTGTTTTATAAGGCACTCATGATCTTCAGTGTTGTTTTTTTCCACAGCATACCTGAAAGAGATGCCTGGTGAGCTGGTGTGCACTGAGGTCTTGTCCTGGAGTAGTGTCAAAGGACATGTATCCAGCTCCATAAGTGCTCCTGATCTTCTGAGTTCTTCATCCAGACATTGCCAGAAGGACTACAGTGAAAACAATACCCTCATTGGAAAGGTTTTGGTTTTTCATGTAGTATAGCAACATAGTTCAAAGCTATTAATCTAAACTGCAGTTTTTTGGAGGTCTTACGTTTGGCCAGATGCAGACATATTTCCATCAAGCCATTAACTCTGTACAAGTCATATAATTCCAAACATAGTTTTTGCTGCCTTATTTCAACTCCTGCCCAAAAGAGTGGTCTGTTCAAGTAGAACAACAACAACAAAAAAAAATCAGCAAAGATTTTAAGATGGAAATACATTTTTTCCCCATCTTCCTTCTTGGAAATGTCTAAGGGATATTGGTTGAAATTACAGTCATCAGTGCTACTTTATGATAATCACCAATTCATGCTGAGGCTGTCTTCTGGCATAGAATGTTTCAGCCTAAATGGTTCAATTTTAGAAAAGACCTGTCCCATGGAAAACAAGATCTCGGGGAGAAATGAGAGTAGGTAGTGCTACCAGCCCTGCCAATAATATGATTAAGAGTATAACGAATAAAATAAGTTTAAAAAGTGAATTCATTTTACTGAGGTAAATTACATAAACCTCCAATTCTGTTGATATATTGCAACGGTACCTTGAAACGTTTCTCAGACCATGCTGTAGTTGCTTCCTCCAACTAAAGGGGTCAAAAAAGCATTTGGGTTGAAATAGCTTTAAAATAGCTACAATTTTGAGGAGAATTCTGGAGCCAGGAAGAATAGATCAAGGAAATAAGTACTGTACTGCTTTAATTTAAAATAATTCAGTTTCTGTTCAGGATTGCTGCCTGCTACTGGACTTTTGACATGACTCAGATAATATCTTTCTTCAAACCACAACCTTTTTGCAGGAATGGTTCTAATTATGCCATCAACTTTATAAATAAATGTATAATTTGCTGTTTTCACTTTAAATAGTAAGACTCGAAAGGTAAAGAGTAGGATCATGATAAAAAACTTTCCTTTAAAACACAAAGACTTTGACAGCATTTTTTTAAATACTTATTGTCACATGCTCTAGTGAGTGCTACCAGAAGGCAAAATGCCTTGACTGTTGAAAAAATGTCGTGAAAGATAACGGAACATTCGGCTTCCCCAGTCTATTTTGTTACCAGGCCTCTTGAACTAACTTGGATTCTGGTCTAGAACAGGAAATAATTTTCAGAAATTAAGAAAACAGCCTTTTGTCATCCTCAGAGCAGTTGTAAAGAATATAAAATGCTTAGAAGACATAACCCCAGGGTTTTACACAATACAGTTTCCTTGCACTCCTGCATTTATTCCAGAGTTTTACCCTACAGCTGAATGTGACAAGTCTTCCTGTAATATGACCAGAAAAGCAAAAGTGATTTGCTAATTTGAAACAATCAATGTTTTACAGGGAAGTGCAAACAGATAATTTCTCGTACCCATCCCTTTGACATACTCATAGTGATTGCTTTGCCTCTGTCATTTCACACCTCCCACACTCCAGTGCTGCTGTCTTGGCTTCTGTGAAGCAGCATCTGCCTGGGAGTCTGGGATTCTTCATCTCTTTTTCTTTATTTCTTCTGTGTAATTGTGGATGAAATCAGTGGGAAAACTCCCTCTGATTTTAACAGGATAGAATTCATCCTGATTAAAACATCAAAACCTGCTTCAGAGCATGCTAGAATCGAAGAGCTAGCTCTAGGTGGTAGGGATGAGCCTGCCTTCTTCCAGCTTGGTGCCATTGTCAGGAATATTACAAAATGCAAGAGTTTCAGCATAATTTAAGGGGAGATTTATATGAAGCTTGTTTGGGAAGATTACTGCCATTGTTATTTTTCATGCCAGTGTACATCTTGTTAGCTATGGACCATCTGTGCATGATTTTCACCCAAAAATGCTATCTTATTTCTGAGCAAGCACACATCCTAATGCTTTTCAGTAGTGGCTGTAAAATCAGGGCTGGACCTTCAAGGGCTTTTTCTGCTTTTTCTGTACCCCAAGTCTCTTGACTGCCTGGAGATAGATTGGTATAAAAGCAGTACAGTTAAAAACTTCACAGATTCAGGTCAGGCTGGTCTTGTTACATGTTTGTGAGCTGTGAGGAAAGGCTGTCTTCTAAGACTTGTAGTCCTTTTTGCATCTGGTGCTGTAGCTTAGTAATCTGTACTCGTCTGCAGGTCTGTTCCTGGTCAACAGGAGAAATCTCAGAAGTCATGGCCATTCGATGGCTGAGAAGGAAAGGGCTCAGGAGACTGCAGAAGTCTTTTTCTTCTCTGGCCAAGGAGAGTCCATCCTTCCTAGGTTTGGCTGGAGGAATCTCCCTCAGCCCAGCTCTCCAGTATAACGGGTGCTGTGCATTGTAAAGATGTCTGTAGGAGCCTCCCATGTAAAGGAGGACTTTCCAAAGCCCTCAGAGGAGGGCAAGTTGTCTTCTGGAGACCTCTCTGAACAGGCATAGTTCCTAGGGAGATCCTGCTGATGGAGGAGGTCTAGCTTGCGGCTGCCCAAGTGGCACAAGCAATGACTGAGGCGGCTGTCTGTTGAGTGAGGCATGCAGGCAAGGGCAGGGGAGATGGCTCAGGGCTCTCATAGCTCCTGAGACATTTTTAAGGATTGAGTTCAAGTGATCCTGAGCAAGGCTAGTGCCATTGCATCAATTCTGCCTTTAAGAACAAGGCATTAGTCTGATGAGGGCTGCCTCCTGTGTTTCAGTGTGCTTGGAAGCCAAGGCAACTGGGGCATTTCAGATGAGACAAGATGGGAAATAGTATATAGGCAGCATGGGAGCCTGGGACTCATCGTAAGATGTTTCCTGGGGTAATACTATATCCCAGGCACTCCCTGGGAGACCACTGCAGGCAGTCATTTAGATAAGCCTTCACTCATTTTAAGAATATTTTCAGAGTCCATGTGATTGTCAAAACAATATTTAAAACTAATAATTTCTAACCTCTACCTGAAGTTTTGAGCACAAAATTAGTGTAACCAGACATTCAGACTATAGGAAAATATATGAAAGTTTCCATTTTGCCATTTCCCAGCTAAAGATTATTAAAATAAGTGGTACATTTTGGATCTCTCCCTGTTGTTTACTGACATTCATGGCTGTCAGGCGATGCGATAACACATCTGCTGAAGAAATGGAAATGTTCAACTGCTATCAACTTCCCAAGCAATGCCATAAGGATTATATTTAAGCAATGGAGGATGTTGCTTATACTTGAATTATCATTACTGTTAAGTATTTTATACAGAACAAGATATAAAGGTCACTAAGAGTAGCTGGATTTTAATGGTAATGAGAGCAATAACTTGTATTATCAAATCATAATAATTTGTAATAATTTGGTGTGTGCTATAAGATACATTTTGCTAGTTCCTGATAACAGTATTTTGTAAGCACCAATAAGGACACCGATTCCGCTTACTTTCTCTTCATGTTGAGATGTAGAGATTTCCAGTGCCTTCAGGGCAATGTGCTCCTGAGTGCATTATGAGATTGAGACTATGACTGTGATCTGTTATTCAGGGATTAGCCCAAAAGAAATGACATTTTATTGATCTGCTTGCTAAATGCAACGTCCATTATATACGCTTCTTCAGATAAAAAAACATAACACTTTGGACTTCTGGAATAAAATTTTCTTTGAGGTAATATGTGAATTCTATTAGCTTGTGGTATAGATGCTGCTTGTCATTCTAATAATCTGTTTTGGCAGGACTTTCTGAATTATGAAAAAATGAGATTAAAAATCCAACTGAGTGAATGGTGGGAACCAAGTTAAAACACTTGGAAAACAAACTGACCAATTCGTCTAAGATGTGCAGCCTCAGGTTAAAAGTTCACAGAAAAGATGTGAGACATTGTCTAAAAGAAAGAAAGAAATCACTTAGGTGTAAAAGCATCATCCAAATATGTATAGCAACAAAATACATAGTAAGAGTAATGCATCATTTAGTGACTTTTAAGACTACGTTTCTAAAAGAAGAAATGTAAAGAGTATGTATTTTTTTCTTTTTGGGATAGGAGGTTTCACAATTAGACCATGCAATGTAACAACTTGCAGAAAAGAAAAAAGGGAAGGGTCAAGGGCTTAAAATCAGGTCACAGGCACCAGAAGAGGACATGGAACAGAGGAGCCCTGGCAGTGTCTGTTGCTCCTGCAAGGTGTGCAGGGAGCTAGAGAAGTCCCCTGCCCCAAGGCAGGTTTGAATGTCTTCTCTCTCAACTAGCAGTCAGATGCACTCACCCACTGAGCACAGAAAGGGAGAGAATGAGGAAAAAAGGAAAGTCCAGAACTCTGATTATTTACTTGAATACATTCCTAGCAAAATTTGTAAGAAAATCCATAGGGAAAGTAATCTCCAAATCTCATTCTGTAAACTGTAATATTTTCCTGTGTACTAGGCCATGAGGGAGCTAAGTCTGCTCTTTTAAGACAAAAATATGAGCTTGAAAAATGCACCAGGAGCCATCAGCAGAAGTGAATACAAGGGTAAGGAGGCTGCAGTTCTCTGGAACATGCAAACAAATGCCTGACTCAAACATTGTAAATCAATACACATTCCTCACACCAGCACATTTATTTATGAAAATAGTACACATTGCAATGAATTCAAAGTGTCCTTCATAAATACTGCTCTTTGCAGGCTTTGCTTAGGTAAAGTCAGTGCCAAACATGGAATATTTTGCTCATTTAACTTTGCAGTAGAAAATTTTAAGACGTGGTCCCAAATTTTGCATGTCAGCAGATTCTGCAGCCAGAGTCTGACAGGAATTTACAAAAATATGTGTAACACATAGCTCACTTAGATAACCAATATGAAGGACAAGTCTGCAAAGCTTTAAAAATGTTCTGCAGTCTTATTAAATCAGTATGACTGGGACATAAGTAGTGTGGTCATCCAGTGCTTCAGGTTCCTGGTGTGCATGCTCTGTATGAGGCTCAGTGGAGACTGTCAATGGAATTGCCTTCTCCGTGTATGACCAATGACTTTAAGTTTTCATTGAGACTTGGGGCTTAACTAATATGAAAATTTAGGAGACATATTAAGAATAAAAAATAATGAAAAAAAAAGGATTAATAGATACCTTTCGGAAAGCTAAAAAGAAACAACTACATGTATAAAAAGAGCATAACTCTGGATTAGAAGATACATATAGTAATATAATTATGCTTCAGAATAGAATAGCCATTTTAAAACTCTGAAATTTACATCAGATACAGTTGCCATTGTTATCAGCATGATAAAACTGCTCTGAGAATACTGTTTACCTCAATAAGAAATGCAACGCGGAAAAAAGTAAATAAATAATAAATTAAGATCCTTAATAAGCCCACTTTTATTAGAAATCATAATTTCATTTTCCTATTTAAACTTCCTAGTGCTTTGTATGCCATTAACTGGTGACATTATTATAAACTTGTCTGAATACTATACGTGGTAGAGGAACATTCTTCTGGTGGAAAAGTCCTATTTAGTTTGATTTCTATTGATGTCCTCATGAATCACCAACAATGCTCTTTCAACCTAATTATTTGGAATAATTTTCTATGTTCTTTTATCTGGAATACAGCTGCCTGTGTTTGTCTTCTGCAGATTCCACTGGAGGTTTTTATTTGATGAGAAGAAAAGGAGCAATCTGTCTGATGTCACATTTAATGAAGATTCTAACATTTCCGTTGTTTAAGGATTATTTTGTTGTACTCTAATCCAGTCAAGAATTCCTTCTGCCTTTGCAAGTGACCTGAATTAAGTAAGACTGGGAGACAACCAGATCTCCAAAGAGGTCTAGATACCTCACTGGAATTAAAACATACAATATCAAGCTCCAATTCTGTACACAACAGCAGTGCATGCATCAATTTTACCTCCACTTCTAGTGTTTTCAACTAGCTGTGGGGTTCCTCCATGAAGTCATGGTATCTCTTCATCTGATTTGCCTCCCAGCATTTCAGTAGAACTTGTTCTTTCCTATGACCTGACTTCGTTTTAACTTTGAGTGCTGCTTCTCTTTCAACATCCATTTATGACTCTGATTTCTAACAGGATCATTAACCTTTCTGGATGTTCTCAACTTCCCTTTAGGAAGTCTAGAAGCTTTTTTCCTTTTCATATCTACTTCCTATATTAAGTGCAAGTGTCTTCACTTCTTCTTAGTCTTCAAATGCAGATAAAAATTTAGTTTAATGATCTAAGCAAATAACAAGGCAAAAATTCAGTGCAGAAGTCCATGATTTTAGGATTTCTGTTCTGTCATCTTTCTAAGAATCTATAGTTGTGGACATGTAACAATTATAGGAACTTTGTGCCCCCCAACACCCACCTTCTTCTTTTTATTTTTCAATTTTAGCTCTTTCTTCCTCCACTGAAAGAATGCAACCAGTTCTGTAGGTTTTCTGGTAACCTTTGGTGGAACACAAATAGAAGCAAACAGGGAGAGGCTGTATGGGACTTTTGAAGCAGAAACCCCTCATTAGGAATTACTAGTTGGAAAAAGAGATGAAAAAGATTGTTTCACCTAAGATACTGTTGTAGCTTAATAGAGCAGCTAAGGTAGAGGACCTGCTACGACCAGCTTCAGTCTCAGAAAACTTGAATAATTGCTACGTAACTGTTTCTGAGATTACGGTGTTGGAAACATGGGACAAATTATAAGAAATATCCATTACCACTCAGAATTGTATATCAGATTATTAAAAAATCCTTCATTATGTGGTGGATCTGTCCATGAGTCAAAAGTCAATCTGTATCTACGGCTGAAAAGAGAGATCCTAACTGCAGCCCCGGAATAGTTTCAGCATTTCAGAACACTGGAAGAGGAGTGTAGCAGAATACTTTATCTGGCTGAAGAATGAGCAGATCTCACAAAGCACAATGTAATCATCTACGATAGGTACTCTGGTCGCACTGCTAGGAAGATGTGGGCAGTTAAATGAATGCATTATTCACCAAAGCAAATAGTAAGACATTCAGATGCTGCCTGTTTCAAGGTTACTTAATACAAAACCAGAATATTTCAGGAGAAGAGTTCAAAGCTAACCCAGAAATCCCCAAACCAACTTTTTCCACAACTGCTTTGATATCAAATCAGTTATGTAAGTGTCCATCTTGCCCAATTTTAATCTGCCAAAAAAAAAAAAAACAAAAAAAACAACCAATCAACCAACCAACCAACCAAAAAAAACCTATTTGATCAGCCTTCAATAAATAATCGCTGCTGGAGGTCTTGTTTCTTTGGATAATTCCTTCCTGATCCTAAACTGTGTCATCAGAATGATTTCAAGTGCTTAATCAGACACACCAGTCAAGCACCTCCAAGCACTCTGCCACCTCGAAGTACGGGTACCCCTCACTCAATAGCCAGCTGCAGTCAATTGCCAGTGCTTCAAAAGAAAGGATGCATATGCAGAGGAAGAGGAGAATTTACAAGTCAAATTATGGCCCTGACTCTTACAGCTTATCAGCTGAAGCCCTGAAGAATGAGATCTGATTATAATCACAGTCCTAATGCAAAGCTAGAAGTGTTACGAGGGCATGCTGAGGGCAATGAAATCTACCCTGTTCTATTTGGGTTTAGTAGATGAAAAAGAAAACAAAATGACTCAGTCCACATGTTTGGATGCAGGCAGTAGAATGCCTCCCCAAAGTAAGGTTAAAGAATAACTCACTGAACAAAATGTGTCCTTGCTTTAAACTGCTGGTTTGAAAATACATGTCTTTCTGGAGTCAGAAAAAGAGATAAGGATTGAATGCTTGTTACATGAATATTTCTGTTGCTTTTTTTCCCAATCATTGGGGATGGGGACAGACTGACTGAGGGAGGGAAGAGAAGAGGTATATTCAGAAGATTTATTGCATGGATGAGTTTGAGGTTTGAAACCCTTGATATTTCTAAACAGGATTGCCCATTCAGTTCTGGCTTTTACTGTTGCCTTAACATTGCATGGTTGAGTTACCACTTCTCTATGACTCTGCTCCTGACTTACTGTATTTGTTAGCTCTATTTAGACTCATCTCCCCAGTTGGCACAGGAAAGAGGAAGATTTTCCTCTAGACAATTATTAATTAGGCAATTATTATTTATGTTAGTGTAGTAAACTAGAGACATCAGGTCTGGACAAAGTTTGCAGTTCAGTCATGAGACAAGAAACAGGCAACAGCAGATGAATAAGTGAGACAGTTAAATTATTGCTGATGCAGTTCAGTATGCAGAAAGCGCTGTTTATCGGTTGTTGAGAAATTTTAGGCAATCTGGCAGAAGAGGTTTTTCATGTGTGTCAAGGCTATAGGAATTAATGAGAGTTCAGAAGAACTGAGTCTCATGGAGGTCAGATATAAACAGAAGACAATGTTTTCTCTTTTTTCTCTTAAATGCAGTTTTCAGAACATGGTGTGCTTTTTTTTTTTTTTTTTTTTTGCCCCTCTCCTTTGAGTAATGTTTGTGCCAATATTTATAATAATGAGAGATTATTTCTTTTTTGAAAACCAGAACAAAATATGTATATGTTCTTCCTACTCTTCGTCTCCTTAATGACATATGTCTTTTGTCAGCCTTTTGCCAGTCTGTTTTTCAAACTGTGCCAGGTGGATTTTAATGCCAACTGACAGCCATCTTTTAAAAATATTTAGCCAGAAAATGCACTGTGATACATGGTGAGACACACCAGCAATCTATTGACCACTTACGAAGTTAAATTTGCATAAAAAACCCACTAGGAATGGAGAGTTCATCTAACAACTTTTGCATTGTGCTACTTGTCATTCCTCCCCAGGTGCAGGACTTCAAACTTTCTTTTGCTGAACTTCTTGAAGTTCCCATCATCCCATTTCTCCAGCCTCTTGAGGTCACTTTGCAGAGTAGCACAAAAAAGATTTAAGTTCCACTGAGATTTGAATTTAGATCACTAGATTGAAAGTCCAGAGTACTGACCTTTATTTCAAGGAACTACTCTAATAGCTGTGATGGCATTAAGCTTTGGTGTAAGTTATCTAGAACTTCTGTGTAGTTATCTTTTTAAGTTCAAATCAATGGCTTCATCAGCTGGAGGGAATGTATGATTAACTCTTAACACACCCGTAACTTGATTTCCGTAACAAACATTAGATGGATTATTCCCTTCAATATGCTTAGAAAATACAGATAGGAAATATGACTGCTCTGGGTGGAACTGTAGCACTCAAATGATCCAACAAACTATTTTATTTTACTCAAAACATTCTATGGAAAATGGGTGTCACTATTTTGATTAAATACCCTGTAATTATTACATAGGCAGACCTGACCTAGGCCTCAGTATAAACTTGTTTTACTTGTTTCAAGAAGGAACAGACAATATTAAAGATTTTTTTTAGGCAAGCACAATCATTAAAGCATCTTGAATGTAGTTGTAGTTCCTGTATGGAGGAAAGACTAGCCTGTATTGGAATGACTCAACCCTGCTGAGGCCACATCTGGAGCACTGAGTGCTGTGTCCAGTACCGGGCTCCTCAGTACAACAGAAATTTGGTGTTACTGGAGACAGTCCAATGAAAGGCCACAAAGGTGATGAAAGGACTGGAGTATCTCTCCTATGAGGAAAGGCTGAGAGGCTGTGGAGTCTCTATCTCTGGATATCTTCAAAAGCCATCTGAACATCACCTGATGAAAGCCAGCATTGAGGCAAGAACAATCAATATCTCAGTTTAGAAAAATAACTGCATTCACAGTGCTCCTTTTCACCATTGTGCTCAGGGACATCAGGCAACATATCTGTGGCCTTCTTCAAAAGCACAGACAAATACTAATAATAGCTGGAATTATCATAAAAACCTGTGAATCACTGACAGAGAGAATATGGTTTTTAGTTGTGTTCCCGCTCCCAATGCCAAGTCAACCTTATAAAGAAGCATACATAAAATGCTGTGCATTAATTTCCTCTAAGCCAATGGATTTTTTACTTATTTATTTCCAGCTTTTCCTGTTCCCAGTTTCACTCTGATGTTGCAGATATGGTTCTGACTGTAGCTTTGGCCTATCTACATGTCTGGGTTGTGAAGGCACAGAGTAGATTCTGCTACTCTATTTGCCATCATCTGTTCTTAAAATTCTGAAGATTTTTGAAAAACATTTACCAATCCATCTGCTGTTAGGAAATATGTGTTGTTTTTGTTAATCTGTTAAATCTTTATGCGCACCCAATATGTCATTGTCTTTGTGCTTAGTCTGCTGGCTGGGGAAATGCAGCTATTCTACAACATCAATTTTCAAAAATATTCATTTAAAGCATGGAACTCTAAAGATAGGTAGAGACTGCAGCGTGTTCATGATCAAGAAGCTCTTTTTAACAACTAGGCAGGAGTGCTTTATATATAAGCTTTTGAATTTGCTGGGCCAATGTAATTACCAAATAAGATTCTGGGCTGGGACATCCTTGACAAAGTCCTTTTCCTTTGACCTGCATTTTTCATGCAAAGTTCTCTGGGGCATAAACAGCCTCTTTGTCCAAATAATGCATTAAGCATATAGTCACAAACACTGTAATACACTCCTTGAGAGTGGCTGCCTTTCAGAACGGTGCAGTACAGGGGCTATGAGTTATTCCCTCCTATGAGATTTGTTGTCATGAAACATTGATTTAGTAGAGGTCTTTTCTACTTAGTGGGAAGAACAACAAAATATATCTTTGATATTCAGTAATAAAATAGGTTCAAATGATTTCACCACTACACCTAAGTTATAAAAGAAGAAGAAGAAAAAAACTATATTTTCTTATCAAATTTCAAGCATAAAATATTTTATAAGATTCAATAAAAAGAATGGTGCTTTGGTTCACTGCCTTTGCAGAAAGGAGTATAATGCCATTGATCGGAACTTGTTACAGAATAACCGTGTTGCCATATCATATATATGGGTTTATCTTAAAATATTACAGTGAATTTCAGACAAATAACTATGAAAAAGAATTAAGATTGTAAAAATCAAACAGTTAAGGTGGCAAATGACAAACAATGCCTAACATGTTTAGTTCAACCCTTTATGCACATCTCAGATAACTAGTTCAGTATGAAGATGTGCTCACTTCTGTAATGTAACAGAGCACACCTGCAGAAGAGCTATGTTCCTGTAGGAAAGATGTCGCTTGTGACATCCTCACCTACTGTGCTACTGTTAGAGGAGAAATGTTTAGGAAATTGAACAAGTTTTGTAGGAAGAGAAAGTATGATTTCAGGATGAAATAATTAAATGCTGCCCTAGATTCTATAGCTGTATATTCTATAGCTGTATAGCTGTCTCACAATTGCAGGTTTGGGGACCAGAGTAATTATTAGCAATTCCTCATGAGTCCATGGGGACTCTAAAACTCTGCTATTTTGTACTTGGATGAAGTGAAATGTTTTTATATTTTGCAAAAAGAAAAAAAAATTTTTGAAGAATTCTGACTAAATCATTGTTGAACTTATAGTGAAACGGGAACTGCGTAGAAATCATCATTTTAAATGTCTCAGCTGAGAGGTTATAATTAATTATCACCTTTCAAATTTTTCATTGTTGTTGTAACTGATTACTTTCTGGAAAGTATGGATAATACCAAAACTGCTTCTCCTTGAGGTGAAGAATGAAGGGTTCTTCTGTTTTCATGGTCTGCCCCATTTAAAATAGAGAATGAATATGAACAAAAGAAGGATTTGAAACTGCTGTAGTAAACATGGCATAGCAATGTAAGATGATGTCTGAGGAGAAAGCAGAACAAAAAGATACTTAGTCACTCACCGCCTGAAGCCTTGAATATGCAAACATGAGCAAAGTGAATCCTAATTCATAATTCTGATAATTCATTATTTCTTAAATATCACCATTTCTCTTACTACTACATTAGAGTCAATATTATGAGAACAGATACATATATATATAATCAACCAAGCTTGAAAAGGCAGATAACCATTTCAGACTTTCTTCCTAATAACCTGAAAGCTACGAATGCATGTCTTCTAGCTACTTGTAAAGCAGTGAAGGAAAAAAAAAAAAAAAAAAA
>VXAL01016791.1:156540-172205 GCA_013399475.1 Chauna torquata
CCCTCGCGGTGTTCAAGAAGCACCTGGACAAGGTGCTACAAGACATGATTTAGCAACCTAGTGGGTAGTATTGGTGATAACATGACGGTTGGACTAGATGACCTTGTAGGTCCTTTCCAACCTTGTGTTTCTGTGATTCTATGATTCAGAGTGCTGGGTGCACTGCTGGGATCCTCAGCACATTGGCATGCTGCAATGAATCCAGCGAAAGGCCATGATGATGATTCAGGAACAGAAGCATCTAACATAAGAGGAGAGGCTGAGAGAGCTGGGACTACTGCTCAGCCTGGAGAAGAGAAGGTCCATGATAATTTTATCAGTGTGCATAAATCGCTGACAGGGAGAGTAAAGAAGGCAGAACCAGATTTTCAGTGGGGTCCAGTGACAGGACAAGAAGCAACAGGCATAAACTGAAATGCAGGAGGTTCTGTCTGAACACCACAAAACACTCTTTTACTGCGAGGGTGATGGAGCACTAGAACAGGTGGCCCTGAGAGGTAGTGGAGTCTCCATCTCTGGAGATATTCAAAATCTGCCTGGACATGGCTCTGAGCAACCTGCTGTGATGACCCTGGTTTGCGCAGCGAGGATGGACTAGACAGTCTCCAGAGGGGCCTTGACACCTCAGCCATTGTATCATTCCAAGTTTAAGGTCAGAGATGAAAAGAGAAATTTATAGGTATGTTGTGATTACTAAAAACAACAACAAAAATTACAACTATAATTAAAGAAAGCTTCCCTTTGAGTTTAAGGAGATTCTTTTGCCCTTATGCAGTAAAGGACTTTACTGTGAAGAATGTTCAGGTCTTGCAGTTAAAATGATGAATGGACTTAAACAATTTAGGATATGTTTCCTTAGTCAGGCATTCAAAGCTTCATAAAATTTCAGAAATCATAATTTTTAGAATGGACTGCTGAATAACATATAGTCCAGACTCCAATGTGAAGCAGGGCTGTCTAGCCAAGTCTGGAAAACCTCTTGGGTATTCTAAGGATGGAGGATGCTTAAGTCTTTTGGAACCTGGAAAACACTTCTATGTGCAATGAAGAATTCTCTGAGCAATTAAGAATCATTTCACCATCAGCGATAAAGCTCTGCCTTAGCTATTGAATAAAAAATGAAAAGCTAAGGGCCAAAAGAAAAAAAAAATACATATATATATAGCTTTTTTAGACAAATTAACCTTACATAATGTCTCTCTCTCTTCATGTGTGGGCTAAAAACAAAAAACATATGTCCATTCTTAAATTATGTTTCTGGAATAATCTGAACAGAAGACCATTTTCTAATGTGGACATTTCTACTGCCTAGGTTTATCATTCTTATTTAATATGCAAGCAGTCTATATGATCTGTGGTCAGAACTGTGGAGTTAGTCTGTGCCAGAATTCAGCAAGTGAATCCACACCTTGTCAGGTTTGACAAGCTGAGTTCATAACAAAAAATCTCATGGTGAGAACTGGGGATGAAGGGGGATGATGGGGGAGGCAGATTCAGCTTTATGTGGTAGAAAGCGGAGGACGAAAGAACAGAGAGCAGAAGAGGCACAGCAGATGGAGTGGATTGAAATAGGCCAGAGTTATAGAAGATAATCAATATTTTCAATGTGCTGCTGAAAGAGATTCAAAAAAGTCTATGCCTAATGGTAAATATATTTCTAAGTGTTTTCCCAAGGAGGGATTGTCATGTCACTAGTTAATGAAAATGCAGACTATCCCTAGTTGTATTGCGAGAAAGTTATTATGATATTCGCCATCAGATAAGAAATTTTTTGCATGGCGGAATTCTCTGTGATTAGCAATGCTTTTTGTAAAGATGTCTGGAGACAGACAGCTATGTATCTGTACAACTCTAAACCTTAATAAGTCAGGAGCTGTATTCAAAGAACAAAGCTTGACATTTATCTTCTCTGAAAACTAGAAAGATTGAAAGCAAAATGTTTTTATGACAGCATTGAAACCCCTTCGTGATTATCTGGAGAAAGAAATTAAATATCATTAAAAGGTCATAAGAACTTGCATGGACTGAGAAATAAGGGGAACACAATTCTGATAAAGAGCCTTGGAGAAAAGTATTTTACAATTAAATGTGTTATCAAATGAGATTCTGCTTGGAAAGCAGGCACTGATATAGATGAGGAAGCATAAATTGCATTTCAATTCTTTTGAAAAAATCTTTGTATAGAAAAATACAGAAACAAACTATCATGAATCCTCAAGTACTTTTAAAGTAATGTAAATAGTTGCTGTAGGTATCAAACCAGTCTTCATTTTGTTGCAAAGTGACTTTTCTCAAGTAATGTATCAAAACTTCATAAAACCTCCATCCCTTTGCAGTACCTTAGTCCTCCACAAATTACAGAAGATACATTTATACTTTAAACTGTGTAATGAGAAATTCATGGTTTTTACATCACATAACCCTTCTTTGTGTAAATATAAGTTGGATAACATAACATTTTGATTATAGATATAATGATGTTTTGATACTTTCATCTCTACAATTTAGTTCAGGTGCAGCTAATAAAATAATAAAAATAAATAAATTCAAAGAATTTTTATTTCATCAGAGATTCCCAGTCTTTTTTTGGTTTATTAAAGAAGTCTTTCAGAGCCAAGGGAAATACCTTTCTTTTTTGGATGTTAGGAGGCAGATAAATTAACTCTAAGGACTGTCAGTTGGTTGAAATTTAAAATATTTAAATTACATTCTGTTAACACAGAGAATAAGTTAAAAGTAACTTGATTAAGGTTGGTAGAGCTATTTTATCGAAATAAATGTCTTAAGTCAGAATATAGAAAAGTGTTAAACCAAGAATGTATGAAAAGCCTACAATATAATATTTTAAACCTTTTTGCCAATGGATTTTCCAAGAAAACATGAGGCATAAAGAAGCTTTTACAAGTCTATAATGAATTAGAAAGCAGGATTCTCCTTGGCAAGAGTTTTAAGGTTTTGAACTGGATACCTGCTGAAGCATTTTTATTTTGTTTTGCTGTAATGAAGTCTCATCAGGTCTCCATAAATCCCAGAGCATGTCTCCATTAAAACAAAAAGCAAAGAAGAATGGTCTCAGAAGAAAAAATGATCTAATGACTAGATTCTTTGTTATCCATAGGTTTATCTAGCTCCTCTTTGAACCTGAAAATACTGTTTCCTTCCATAAAATCCTGTGGTAGCAAGATTCAGATGTTGATTACTTGCTGTGTAAAATCTTATTTCCTTTTACCTGCTTTGGACTGATCACCTACCAATTTTGCTAATTGTCCCAAAGTTCCAGAACAGCAAGAATTGTTGAGTAACTGTTTCACTGTCACTTCATACAATGCATTCATGGGACAGTAAATCTCTTATATATCCCTTCAGGCTTTTCTCCTCCAAACCAAAAGACTTCAAGCTTCCTCCTCACAATGTATGTGCTCCATTCCCTTCATCATGTTGAATGGTCTTCTCTGCAATTTCTCTATCTCCAAAACATCTTTCTTGAAATGCAAAGACCAGAACTGCATATGACACCAAGATGTTGATATACGAAAATTTTATATAGGAATGAAAAGGCATCCTCTTTCCATTTTTCGGTACCCTTCTTGATGATGGACAGATAACACGTTGGCTTTTGGTTCTGCTGCACATTAAGATGTTGATTTCTGAAAACTGTCGATGGCTGAAACACCTATTTTCTGAGTTAAAAAAAAAAAAAAAAAAGAAAAAAGGAAAAAAAGTAATGCAAGGTAAGCATTATACAAGAATGATTTATATTATTTTTCTTTATATAAATTGCTTTTCATTTATCTATACTGAAAATGCTTTTTCATCTTTTGCCTGCTCAGTTTTCTGAGGTTCTTTGAATTTAGTCTCCAACAGTAGAGCAATTAGCTGCCAAATATGGTTTAACATCATCTGAAAAAGGTGAACATTTCATTGTGTTCTCCCTTCTCTGGGTAACTGAGGAAGATGCTAAACAAACCCACCCCAGCATGTATCCTTGATGGACACTACAGCTGATTAATATGCATCGTGAGAACTGACATTACCTTTTACTTCCTACACTTTAACCAGTTTTCAATCCATAAAACAAACAGAGCAACTGTTGACCAAAATCAAGGAACAGGTTGCCTTGAGAAAAGAAATATTTGTGCAGGTACTGAGTAAGTTCTAGGTATAGCAAGACAGACTAGTTACACCTGTAAATTTTAGGCCATGTTGCTCCAAGATGAAGTTTATGACATGCAGGCTTATATGAATTTTGCGAAAAGGAATGTAAATTCCACATTGCATTAGACAAGTATACCATGAAACAATGTAATCAGGATTATTTTATTTATTTATTTATTTATTTTATGAAGAGGAAAGAGGCCATGATCAGGGAGGTTATAAAAAAATATCAGGATTTTATTTAGACGACTATTTTCACCACAGACATTCACATATTTGTTAATGGAAAAATTGTATTATGTAGGCATAACTCCTGAAAGGCCCACTGAGAAAACAAGTCTTGATTGTTTCTGAAGGAAATCTCACAATTACTGCTGTAGGATTTGGCTGGACTTTCTGAAGATACTATGGTAAGGCAACTAATGTTGCTTTAATGGGACAGTTCCAATACTTCACTCTAAGTACACTTAGATAAGCTGAAGAAGCTTTATCATGTAGGTCGGCATGCCACCTACATAATATGTCATTACCTATTATAGTAAGAGACCTCAGCTGTCAGAAAAGTTTGCCCAGTATAGTTCTTTTAGACTGTGACAAAGCCACCTCTCCACTATGTGTCAAGACATCAAGCTTTTTCTTAAGTCTTTCCCTTTAGGGCAATGGGAAAATGTATTATACTTGAAGTAAGTCTTGTAACAAATTTTCTGACCACTCAGATATTTTTTTTCCAAGTCACTTTGAAGCATAAATGACAAATATGGCACCATGGTCTGCAGGATGAAAGTTACTAGAGTAAGACGAAGACAGTGTAAAGAGCATCCTAGGTACAGACTTAAATTTTGGATTTAGATGGTATTTAATAACAGTGAGATGAGTTGAATTAGTATAGGACATGTGTGTGTTGTGGTAACATGTTGAATTAAGAAAAAGTGCCATTTGTGACAAGAAATGTTAACTGAGGAAATATAAAATATGTGGCCATTCTTGTGAGGCTACAGATGCCATTATCACAAAAGTCTGTTTTCTGAGGATCTGAACTCACAGTACATCCCATTAGAAACTGTCATTTCTAATGAAAATTCGAAAAACAGTAATACCTGCTCTGATTATTACTCGAAAGGGAAAAAAACCAACTGGGCATTGTGCGTTTCAATGAGATACCTGATATAAAAGTAGTGAGGTTAACTTAATATTAGTGAAGTCCAGATAATTACAATCCCCTTAGCAATATCTACAACACAGACTAGAGTGGCTAGGCTGGTGACCTGGGTGGTTTCACTGGTTACTTCTGGAACTGATAAAATATCATCCTGACACATGAAATTCAGGTGTTGACTAATGTTATATTTGTAATTCAAAGGTAGTGGCTGACAGGGCTTATTAAGCCCTGGGTCTGCTACTCATCAGCATAGACATGTTTCCTCCTCTTTGTCCCTAGTGCCTCATACAATTTAGTATTTCTGCCATTTACTTTGGAATGGTTAGGTAGTTTAATACATCCTAGACTTAAGAAATAAATTCCTTCATCCTCAGGCTACAGTTTCACTTTTCACTGTATCGTATTATCCTTACCTATAATGTAACATGGCACACCAAAAAATCCTGCAAATTTCTTCAATTTGTTTGTGTGTAGGCTGTCAGTACATCCCTTCCTTGTCTACTTTTGCTGGTCCCAGTGCAGTATAATCTCTGATTTTTTGTTATTATGGATATCAAGGAAACTTTCTTGTAATATTGAAAGGAAAAACTGAGTATATTTCTCATCCCTCTTCACCATGTTTAATTTATTTCCTCAAAACTTTTTCTTCTTTATTTCTTCTCCCAGAAGATGAAGCGTACTTTGCTTCTCTGAAATACGGGGAATGTAAAAATAAGGAAGATAACAGATAATCATTCTTTATGGCCTTTTTGAGACACTACAGGAATTCTCCAAGAGAAGATATATCATCATGCAGTAGAAAATATTCACAGCAGGCAATTGCCCCTGAAAAGGGACAGCAATTATAGGCAAAAAACTGGCAGTGTGGTATCAGCTGTGCAATCAGCAGTTGCAGCCATGGCTTTCCAGGGATCTTGGCAGGAGCAGCATGGACCCTTGGTGGACACCAGAGCCTAAACCTTGTATATAGGCTAATAATGGCTAAAGCAGGAAAAATAAAGGATATGCTAAGTCCTCACTTTGGAGAAATAGTAGAAGATCCTTCAGGCTCTTTATCCTGTAGCTCATTGAAGTCAAACTATCTGTCAGTTGGTATGGAATCAATTTTCCAACGATCCATGATGAATAAGTTCACCGTTACACATATTTTTACTGGAAAACATCTCTGGAGAGTGAAAGAAAAGGACCTCAACAACTAACCAACACAAACCTCTTTCCTCATTTGTTTTTTTTTTCTTTAAGATTTCAGACCAAAAACAAACTCATTTTATTTTTTAGCACCCCTTGCTTTCCCTTGGAAGCTGCCTTTAGTGACTGAACAGACCTGTCTGGGTGCTTTTCTGTCTCCAATATTCACTACAAGTTTTGGTTCTACAGAGGAGTCTGAAATTACTCTGAAATTGCATCTGTGCACTTTGAAAGTGCTTAGAATTAGTTTAAAGTTATACATGCTTATCTACATTTCTGAGTGTCATTTCATTTCTTTGTATTATATTCAGCCTATCAGATTTTCTGCTAGTTGAAGTGCTGTTGATCTCAGTAAATAAACTGTTGGTTTTATTGTTCACTGTTGGTGAAAACTCCTTAGCAGTCTGTAAAACTGATCATGACTTGAAAATACTAATTTCTGATGGTCTTAAACCTATCTCTCCACAGACTAAAACCCATTTCACAAAATGATTTTTGCAGAAATGGCTATCTTTTATTAGGTGCTCTGCTTTTGCATGCCATTGATCAGACATTAATGAATTCTAAGGACTCCTGCTAAGTAGATACAAAAATGTTATCTCTATTTTTCAGATGTAGAAACTGAAATGTTGAAGAGACTTCCCAAGGTCATAGGGTAAGATAAGGACAGAGCTGGTGCTTCAGCTCTCCAGTACCTGGCTTGTAATTATAAATACTGAATATCCCACAGACTTAACACATAGTTAATAGTTAAGATAATGAAGTATATTAGACAGGTTTTCTTCATGGATAAAATATAAAGTAAATACAAAATTCATGAAATGTGATATCAGTCAACTACTGTGTATGACAGTATACTAAAATAAATAATAATACAAAGAAAAGAATTGAGAAAAGAAGTTTGAAAAGTAAAAGGAATGAACTCATTCCACTTCAGCTTTTGGTTAGTGGAAAATGACCATCTAGGAGTTCCACATTTTTTGAAAAGGGAAATGACATTTTAGTATATACAGGAAAAAATATGTGATGGCAAAGCATGGTTCTACTTGTCATTCATAGTCACAAATTATATTAAAAGGCCATGTCGAAAGAAAGAGAAGCCTGGACTTCACAGCTCTGTACAAGTATGCTCACGCTTTGGCATAAATACTGTAAATGTGGGAGTACTGCACATGACATATCAAGTACTGAGATTCTCATAGCCAAACAGGTGCTGGGTGGTATTTCTTCTTCCTTTCTTTTGGACAGCCTGAAGAGGATTTGTCATTTGAAGTATGTAAGAGAATTGATTTAACTGAAAAGTATGTTCGTATTTTTCCTAAGGAGTATTAAAAACAAACAAAAGCAAACAAACAGGAAAACAAATAAACAAAACACAAAGTAGAACAGTTTTGAAGCAACTTGTTCAAACTTGTACAGAATAGGCAAGCACTGATCTTTGTAGATGATTATGCAAGTTCTCCACTTGTAGAGCACCTCCCAAATGCAAGTTGACACATGTCCAGAGCCACAGATTAGTACATTCCTCCATGGAAACTTCCTGCAGATAAAGCAGTCATTATGGTCAAAGTGCGGCTGCCGAACTGCACCCACCATTTTCACAGAGGCAAGCTGGAGACAGCAGTAGCTGTTGCTTCTAGTGGTACCACTGCAGCTTCATGGCTGGACAGCCCAGGCTCTCTAGGTGTGCCTTTGTGCCCTGCCTGTATCATGTGGTTAGTGGGATGCATCCACTCACAGGACTGACGCCAGACAACTCCTCAACATCTGGAAATGTTGTGTAGTGGTTTGCAGGAAGAAAAAAATCAAGGCTGGAGATGAAAGAACAGGTACAACACAAGGGTGCAGGATATAATGATTTAAATTCTGAAAACTGCACCATAGGAAATTGCTTCTTTCACTGAATTGTTACCAAGGTATATGATATCATTCTCAGTTTTGCACTAAGGACTTATCTATGAGCATCAGTGAGAAGTGATCTTGTTCAGACTGTGGTACTTAATGAGATACTCATTTCTTGCACCAGAGTCTGTTAAGAAAGAAAAATAAAATGTTGAATATCTAAGTCGTGATGACTTTCAGAGGGAACCATATGAGCTGAGTGGATTTATTTAATTGTTAAAGAACAACAGCTTCCTCCTAGTTTTTGTCTCATATGATATCTTCTTCCTGGGTATAGAACATAATCATTCACAGGCTTATTGTGAATCTCATGTTAATATATCAAGTATATTTTCCTATTATTGACTAAAACAACTTACTTTGTCTGGTTCCAAACCATGGTGTACATACATATTCATATTCTGTACTTGCAGATAATTTCTCATCTTGGTGAAAATTACTATCGTATTCCTGAAACATTATCACTCACAGATAGGAAAAGCAATTTAATCACCTTACAAAGATGTTAATGAAAATAATTTAGCATGAGCAGAATTTGTTTTGTTTTAAGCAGACTGTTATGTGGGTCACATGGTGTTCACTATACAGTATTACACATAGTTTTTGCAGAATATTGTAAAACAAAGTGAGGGTGATTAATGATAACAAAAGGAGCTACAAAGTTAACTGCATGGAATCACTGAATGTCTCTTTACTCAAGCTGATATGCTATTGTAACAACATTTCTGTTCAGGTCACCAACGCTGGAAGGTTTTTACCCACCATGAACATTCAGTTAATGGTATTGCAAGTCAGTTCAAAGCAATATTTGCTCTTTGGTTAAGACAGAAATTATGAAAGACTTAATTCATATCAAGGCCAACTAGAATCTTTTCAGTACCCGTTACATAACACATTCTAATAACATTAGTATTTTCATCTATTTAATTGGACGCAGGAATCTCAGAATTAATTATTCTAGTGAAATTGTGTAAAGGACCTTAAGATCAAAGATTACAGCAAAATTCAGAATTGTACTTTACATCAATAGCAAATGTCACTCTGTATTTAAGTCCTACTTTCAAGCTTATACTTTGATTGGAAATTATTTTGATATTATGGTAGGCATGCAATTAGTCTACTCTAGACTTTAATTTGATTTTTAAGAAAACCAATCAAGGAAACTGAGAATAAGGAATAATGAAGAAAAATTGTATAACAATATTAATGGATATAGTAATAATAGTAACAACAACAATAATAATAATAATAATAATTGTACCAGCATGATAAAGCATCAAATTCATATATATTCTCTCATTTAACTGGCATGATATACCCATGAATTATCCTATTAACACTAATACAACTTTACCAGTTCTAAAATACCATATTGTACAAGAAAATTGTCTAAAGGAATTCCCCTCTTGCTTCCCAAATCATCCATTAATGGATAACACACTTACATGATGTTTAAAAAGGAGACATATTGGACTAACTTTTGTATACCTTGCTAGTGCAAGGTTAATTCATTGAAAACTTCTAATAGTCTCTTAGTATTTGAAGAAGCATCACTTTCTTGGAAGGTCTTAATTTTTTTTATGTCACTCGTGCATTTCCTTTATCTATTCCACTTTTCTGGTCTTTGGGGTTATCATTGAGGTCTAGATTAATAACTCTGAAGAAGGATAAATATAGTCCAGTCAACTTCTTATCATCTCCCAGAATGACTTATTTCAATCATTTTGATCATGGGTGGTACTCTTGACTGGACTTCCTTTGTGATTTAAAAGTAGTATCACCGATTTCCTGGCTTCATTTTATATGTGTATCTTAAAAACTTCCTATGTTTGCTTTCTCTGTTGCTATTTACTTTCAAGGTGACACTGGATATATGTACATCTTTTAAAGATAAAAATTGTTATAGACCTTCACAAATGTTTTCTGCTGACGTAATGCCATCAACCACAGAATCACCAGAGAGTCTTTACATACCTTCAAACATCCTGAAACACTGCAAATGTTGGGATTGTTTGCTTTTGGCTGTGTAGTTGAAAGTCTTGTTTTTTCACTTGCTATTTAAAACTAATAAAAATATATCTAGTAGACATGGGCTGATATTTTCTGTGACATGCTATAAGCTGCACTACACAGATAAGCCCCAGAAAAGGGTAAGTGAAGAGCCTTTATCAGCATAAAGAAAATCTTACTGTACATACCATATTGTCAACCTCTGAATGCCAGCAGAATTGCTATTGCGTTACGAGCAATTAACTTATGTGATATCCATATTTCCTCTCTGCTCTCCTCCTTATCTTTCATTTACTTGTAATTCAATTAGTCTAGTTTTAGTGGTAAAAGAATGATTCATCAGCAAGTTCAGCTAAATAAATCTTTCTTTCTTAAAATAAAACTTGGAAGTATCTCAGAACATTTTCCTACTGTGTAGATCCCACAGAATAAACAAGATCACATCATTTTTGTGATCATAAGGCTTTGACCGTACAGAATTCAGTCATCCTATCCTGACATAGGGAGCACATCAGCTGAACCTAAATTGTTTCTGTAATCTTTTCATGTGGGTATGTAGTATTTGGACTTCATAACATAATAGGGCTGTGCACTTGTTCTTCTGATCACCATGACCCAGCCCAGAGGCAAAAGCATGATAAGTTAGAGCCTTCTGATGTTTTGAACATGTCCTATGATTAGGCAGTGGAGTGGTCCGTTATTTAAACATTGACTATTCATCCTCATCTAATGATATAGGATATAGAGTCATTAGATATGGTATATCAGAAAAGACTAGAAAAACGAGAAAAGACATCATCTTCTTGAACTTTGGGTTCACAGTCCCTGAATTAAGTCTCTGCCAAAAGATTGGAGGACATCTTCTGGTTGGAGCACTGGTGAAAAAGAGCCTGCTTTTCATCCTCCAGAAAACACATTAAATGGCAGGGATCACATTTAGCTTCCCGCAGGGCCCTTTCCCTACTTATGCAGAAGCAGTCTATTAGGCAGAAAACTGTAGACTGGCATTTTGTGCTTTCAGCTGGATCTCAACTGAAGAAGCAGAAGAATAAAGGCAAGTGGGTAGAAAATGCAGATTCAGGGCTATGTCAGGCTGGGGGAGACAGCCCCTAGAGAGTTTTGGTTACAGCCCTTGTGATCAAACAGTTCTGTCACGTTTCAAAAATATATTTGCTAAATGGACATGCCTTCAAGGCAAACTCTGTAATGATATTCTTATATCCATGTGAATTAGTATACAAATTAGGCAAGGAAGATTACCAAGATTGGAGCTAAAAAAGTTTGCAGATCTCATGCCTTTCTAGTTCTGGTTCATACTGTACTGCCTGTGAAAGACCAAATTGTGATGTCCAGAAACACAATTTCTCTCCTTTGTTACCTGCTAGACTACTGCAAACAGCCAGTGCCAAAAGTATAATTAGTCTAGCTTGGAAAATGGAAGCTACAATGGTAGCTGTCCATAAAACACTTCCCCCCCCCAGGAAAAAATGAAAGACTGGTAAAATAATCCAGAAGTGTTTTAGGAAAATAATGGATTTATTATATATTATACACCACCAGTAAGCTAAAATGATTGGAAATATGGGTTTAGGACTTTAAAGAACTGTTTATATTTCAAAGTGTATAAGTGTCATGTATCATTCATGTACTCTTGCTGAAATTGAATTTAAGATTTCAGTTGTTTTATAGTCTCTAAGATGGACTTGAATGGACATCTTAGTAGAAAAGGCAAATTAGCTAATGCTAATTCCTTTCCCTTTGTGTTTAAAATTTAGTTCTGACGATACCTTCCTCTTTAAAGGGTTTGAAAACAAACAAACAAACAAAAAAAAAAACAAAAATTCAGATTGCATATCATAGGATATAGTATAAACAAGATGGACCTCTTCTGCACTGTTTTAATACTAATGCATTGCAAGAGATCAAATTCACAAGCCAGAAAACCTGTAGTCCTTCAGTATTAGAACACTAAAATTGCCTAGAGTTGTCACTTTTTTTGGGGGGGCGGGCAGGAGGGGAATTGATTTGTTTGCCTCCTGTGTCCCCAAATCTGTTAGTATTAATATAATTGGATTCATAAAATATGTTTGCACGAAGTGATTAACTAACATAAATTACATATAATATGAGTAGACTAAAATGTTCACTTGATGATTTAGAACTGATGTGCAAAAATGGATACAAGTTTTACATTGGGCTGAAGTGTTTTAAAATATGGTTTTAAGTAGTTGTAAGAGGTAAAAATATATATTTAGCAAACAGTACAAATGAGACAGGCAGTGCAATAAAGTGGACTTTGAGACTCCTATCAGATCAAATATGTTGCAGTCACAACAGCAGGTGCTACATCAAAGTCACTCAAGGGCCACCAGGTCAGTTTATATGATCAAGCTTTTTGCACTGACAAGTAACATCTGTCCACAACAATGAATCTTCATTGATCAGGTTTCATACGTCTTCCTGCTGCCATGTAAAACCATCATTTGATTCATGTGCTCTAATGTTCACAAATGTGGTCATTTTTCCACACTTGTTCAATAGCCCATTGGCTTTTCAGCAGAGTTATCTGTGAGTACGTTTTCTATTAAATAGCTGTGGAACATGGGGGTTTGATAATAGAATAGATTGAAAAAAAAAAAAAACCACCAACAAACAAACACAACCAACAAACAAGAAAGATGATATTGCTTCTGCAGTCATTTTCTGTTTTCATCTTTGGTCCCTTCATTGTGCTACCTGTTTTACCATTTCTTCTTATATGACTCTTACTTATTCTGACTTGTACAACCTCAGTAACAGTAACTTAAAACACCGGTTCAAGATCTGAATAAGGACATTCTCTGAAGTTATAGCTCATCATTCTGAACTTGAATTTTGTCAAAAAGGTACGTATAATCAATGTTGTCTGAACAAGGTTTAGTGTTATAGAAAAATAAAACATGTTAGTAGAATGGAGCAAATGACGCTGCNTGTTTTTGTTTGTTTGTTTGTTTGTTCGTTTAGTGGTTCACTTGTTTATTTGTTTCTGGAAAGACCACATCTTCCTATCTCATCTACAAGATTATATTGTCACCACATATATTATTGGTTTGCTGTGTTGTTTATGCAAGTCCACTTCAGAGCCACTTTATTAAATTNTATTCCAGACTCATCAGTTATCCTTGGTACTATACCATATGCAAAAATTGATCCATTCTGAACCGTCTGTGCACATCAACCACATGTCTGAAGTGACGGAGAGAGTGAAATATGTATGTCAAAGCAGAGACTAATTAATTGTAGGGGTGAGTAACAGATGCCTTGAAACCTTGAAGGTCCAGGGACATGACAGTTACGTTTTGGGTCCCATAGTGGACAGACTAATGTGGGTGCAATATTTTCGAATCAGTCAAAATCAGCTTGCCTAATCCACATGCTGCTCTCTCAGCTGCTAGAATAATACTGGTAAATTTACCAGGGGAAGGGCCTTAGTATGCACATTTAGCAATAAAAATATCAATTTCTGAAAGCTGAAGCAGTGGATCTTCACAAAACAAATTACATAATGTGCCATAGCTGCCCTTCATTTACTCTTGTAATTTCAGTCTGTGAACAGTATACCAACTGTGCTGCCAAAAAAATGCACTGAACTAGCGCTGAAATACCATGGTAACCACTATATTCTGTTTTAGCTGTTTCCCTGGCCAGAAAGTCTAACAATTCTGCAGATATCATTTTCCTCTTATGTCCCATTAGATTTTTACTCTTTGCTGATAAATTAATTTCATCTGTTTTTGTTTGTTTGTTTGTTTGTTCGTTTAGTGGTTCACTTGTTTATTTGTTTCTGGAAAGACCACATCTTCCTATCTCATCTACAAGATTATATTGTCACCACATATATTATTGGTTTGCTGTGTTGTTTATGCAAGTCCACTTCAGAGCCACTTTATTAAATTTAATTGCCTCCTCCAGGGAAAACTTTGATTCCAAATGGTATAGTAAAAGCTTTGGAAAAAAAAAGAAATTTTGTCTTCTTTGAAGGTATATTTAATATGTGTTCTATTTTAAAAGTATTATTGGTCCACAAAGATCTGTTTGAAAGTCCAGTCCTTCTCCGTTCATTTAACACCATGCTTCAGAGTTCTGAGAGAGAAATTGTCATGTTGGTTCTTGTTAGACTTTCAGTGATCCATTTAACAGAAGGTAGGCATGGCTTCACTTCTAACGCACTAGCTACTTTCCAGCTGAGACTGTAGGATCACTTAAGACTTCATGATCCTTATAAATAGCAGTTCAAACAAGGGAAGAACTATATGAAACAAACGATCTCTCCTAAAAGTATTTTCTTTAGTTAGAGGAATGGATGAATGGAGAAAAGGTATGAAGGGGGAAAGTTATGTGTCAGACGGGACAAAACAGGTTTTCAAAATCACGGAAGAATCATTTAAAAACAAACATAAACCCCCAGGAAAAAAAGGGCTATGCAGCTTAAGTTTGACATGAAAAACTTCCAGGCTTCTTGTCCTTATTTTTAAAACTTTGCAACTTTACAACTTGGAAAAAGAAGCTCTTAGGTTTTTCAGCTATGGGCCAGGTCATATGAGCAATTTACTATGATGATAGTCTGTTTTAATGAGAAAACTCAGGAGAAAAGCTGAGTTAAATTTTGCTGAGTCACGAAATTTGTGTTTGTTGAGTTTTCTGTGCCATAATTAGTATTGGTATAAGGTATTCTATACTATAGTAACTAAATAGATGCATATCTGATATCATTTTTTAGGTTATTATTCTAGTGAACTTCAAGCTGTCTTGGAGAAGCAAATTGTCTCTGAATGTAGATTCCACTAAAAGATCTGGCTGGTTGCTGTGGTGGCAATTTTCCACATGAAGGGCATAATGATGGATGGAGTTATAAAAGCCAAGTCCCACCAGGAATTGAATCTGGTGAGGAATGTGAAGGGCTAAAAGAAGAGTTTCTACAGGTGCAGGAGCAGCAAAAGGAAGACTAGGGAAAATGTGGGCCTGCTGTTGAATGAGGAAAAAGCCCTGATGACAAAGGCCATGGAAAAGGCCAAGATACTCAGTGCCTTCATTGCCTTGATCTTTACTAGTAAGAGTGGCTTTCAGCAATCACAGGCCCCTGAGTCCAGTGAGAAAGTCTGGAGCATGAAAGACTTGGAAACTAGGCATGCACAAGTCCATGGGACCTGATGGGATGTGCCACAAGCGCTGAGGGAGCTGGCTGATATCCAGTACTATCTGACATCTTCGT